>JAJJMA010213527.1:64767-79133 GCA_023529015.1 Papaver nudicaule | reverse complement strand
TGTTGGTCACGACAATTAGTCGTACGACTCTACTCAACTCAACTACGCAATATCCGCGTATCACTCACTCGAGACATCAAAACCTCACACGGGGGGATAACTTTAGGGGTATTGGTATGGCGGTCTACGGCAGTTGAAAGATACTGATGGAGATAGTGGACAGTTACGAGAAGATGGCGCGAGTGGGTATGTTCCACACGACTCAGGCAGTTACGGAAACCAACGCATGTCCTCCACTCCTCCACTCTTCTACGACTTCCACCTTCTATGTCGAGAGATCAGGGTGAGTTCAAACTATAAATAGAGGCTTCCTCTATCTTCCAAGGCAGAACAGTATGAACGTTCAGAACACCTAGAACACACAAAACAGAAACAACCAGAGCCTCAGAGAAAAGACCTGAGAATCGAAACACGTTTCTAGCCTTGGAGATTTCTAGTCGACTTCACGACGGAGATCTTGAACTCTTACACCCAAAACACATCCTCAACCTGATCTCAAGTTTCTTCGTTGTTTCCCTCCCTAGACCAACCTCTATCCTCTCTGTGACCGAAGCAAGACGGGAACGACCATCCTTGGTTTAGTATTGTCTTGTTCGACTTTGATCTCCGAGCACTACGAAAGTACCCAGAGACGGTACATTGTTTTTGCAGGTAAAAACAGAATGGCAGGAGTATGAAGTTGCTGTGATGGTTTATGTGGTGGTTTTCGCTGTGAGTTTAAGCAGGATTTAGAAGGCAACATGAAGGGTGAGTCGCAGGTGGAGTTTTAACACAGTTTTATGTCAGGAAAACTGGGAATTCTGGCAGAGTTTGTGAAGTTGTGTTGTGTTGCGGCTGTGGTGTTTGTAAGGGTCAGTTGGAAGTTGTTCCAGTATTAATCTTCAAGGATGCGACCTGGGTTTAGAAGGGCAATCAAGAAGGCGAGTTTGGGTCCAAGTTATCTCAGTTATAGGGCATAATTTCTGCCTGGAAAACGACCAAGTAGTACTATTGTTGTCGTTAATTGTGATGGATGGTTGCTAGATATGAATGATTATTGGGATTTTGAGAGGGTTTATATTGGTTGTCCAATGGAGTTTGGTCTCTAAGGGTACTGATTTGCAGGAGTAAAGAAGATATAAAAAGAGACAGGAGAAGGCAAAACAGGAGATCTTTCACATCAGTTTTGGAGGCGCAGAAAGCTCAAGGAGTTCAAGTTCGCTTTTCTTATTTTCTTTAGAGTTTTGAAACCATATTTTTCACAGAGACTTTATGTTTACTTTTGAAGACATGAGTAGCTAAACTTATTTTTGATTAGGGTTGATTTCGAAACCCGAAAAACATGGATTTAAAATTGGCGCCACTGCCGGGGAGGCAGTGGTAGTTTGAAGTTGTTATTTGTTTTATTCTTTCTTTATTTTTGCTTTTTAATCTAAAATCAGATTATAACTTTCACTCAAGAATTTAGTTTCAGCTACTTGATCTCTGGCATCACAACATTGGAATTATAAACGGTGTGGTATCACTACACGCGGGGGAAAAGTACTACAAGAGCCTCACATAGAAGAGATGGACGAATACGACAATGTCCTACCTCCACCTGCAAAGACACTCAAAGAACATGCTTATCCTAACTTGGACCAGCAACCTTTTTGCATTGAGTTAGATTGAACCATTGAGTTGAAGTCTCAACTCGTTCACTTGTTACCTAAGTTCAGCGGAATGGCGGGAGATGATCCAAATCGTCACTTGCAACGGTTCCAATATGTTGTTACACGTATGAAGCAAGCGACCGTGGATGCCGATAAAGCTTTGTTGGCAGCTTTCCCGTTCTCCTTGATTGATTCTGTGGGAGAATGGTTATATTTTCTCACTCCGGGAAGTGTAACAACATGGACCGAAATGAATAAATTGTTTCTTGAGAAGTACTTTTCAGCTTCAAAAGCGGCACGGATTCGAAAGGAGATTAGTGGGATTAAGCAGATTACCGGGGAAACTCTTTATGAGTACTGAGAAAGGTACAAGCAATTGTTAGCTAGCTGTCCTCATCACCAACTCAGTGAACAACTTATCATCCTGAATTTCTATGAAGGATTGTTGTCACATGATAGAGCAATGATAGATGCCGCAAGTGGTGGAGTTTTACTTGACAAAACCGCTGAAGTAGCAAAGACTTTTATTGAGAATATGGTATCCAATTCTCAACAATTCTCCACCCGAGCTGATGTTACCGTGAAGAAGGTGAATGAAGTAAGTGAAGGTTTTCATATTGATCAACGAATGAACAACATGGAGAGGATGATCCAACAAATGGAAGCAGTAATTGTTCCTTCACACAACAATGAGATGGAGAAAGCAAATGCGTTGTACCAAGAACAACCAAGGCAGAAATACGATCTCTACTCCAACACGTACAATCCAGGGTGGCGAGATCATCCAAATTTTAGTTATGCCAACCAACGTGCAGCAACTCCTAATCCTGGATATCAGCAAAGTGGTTATCAGTTCCAACCAAGACCACAACAGGCCAGTACATCCGTGGATGACAAGTTCAACTTTATGATGCAAGGTATGCAAGAGATTTTAAAAAGTATGAACAGGCAGGGTTTCAATCAGTTTCAGCAGAAATCAGAGACAACTATGAAAGACGGCTATGAACCGACTGAAAGCACAATCAGCAGGTACACTTCCTTCTCAAACAGTGGTGAATTCAAGAGAGAATGTCAGTTCTGTAACATTACGAAGTGGGAAGCAACTTGAGCAACAAGAACGGGAAAATCACGAATCTGTCGTGGAACCCAAAGAGGATGCGGATAAGGACAATATAGCCCCTAAAAAGTCTGATTTGGTAACAAATTCTAACTTTAAACCTTTTGTTCCTACTCACGCAACTCCTCCACCTTTTCCTAGCAGGTTCGCTAAGGCAAAGAAAGAGATGCAAGACAACGAGATTTGGAAAATCCTCAAAAAGGTTCTTGTAAACATTCCACTCGTTGATTTAATTAGGCAAGTTCCTCGTCATGCAAAGTGTCTAAAGAAACTATTAACTAACAAACAAAATCTAGTCGGGAATGAAGTTATGAGTGTGGGGGAGAGCGCTTCAGCGTATCTTCAAAAGAAACTCTCACCTAAATTAAAAGACCCCGGCAGCTTTACGTTACCGTGCACAATTGGTAAAATAAGATTCAATAGAGGTTTGTTAGATCTAGGAGCTTCTGTGAATGTTATGCCTGCTTTAATTTATGACTCTCTTGATCTTGGTCCTCTTAAGGAAACAAATGTGGTTCTTGAACTTGCAAACAGGTCTAATGTGTACCGAAAGGTATTGTTGAAAATGGTTTAGTGCAGGTGAACGCATTGATTTTTCCGGCGGATTTCTATGTCCTTGATATGGAGAATTCATTTGGTTCCACACCTTTGTTGCTGGGTAGACCATTTATGAGTACTACTGGAGCAAATATTGATATCCAGGATGGTAGATTGACACTGGAGTTCGATGGAGAAGTCATCCGCTTCAATATCTTTGATTCGATGAGGTATCCGAGTGATGTGAGCTCCTGCTTTTCAGCTGAAGTGATTGAGACGGGCTAGAGGATAATGGGAGTACTACGTCGGGCTGAGGACGTAAAACAAAGCGCTAGTTGGGAGGCAACCCATCGGTTTGTATCTCTATTTTCCTTGTATTTCCTTATATTTTTTTATTTTTGTTCTTTGCTGTTTTTGTTTGTTCTTTTTGCAGAGATACAAAGATTGTGCTTAATGGGAGTCAACCCAACCCATTCGATTTCGCTTTGTGGGAGTCAACCCACCGGATTTCTTACCCGTACTTGAATTCCATTGGATGAGTCAATTCACATTGAGGACAATGTAGAGTTCAAGTGTGGGGGAGAGGTAAGTTATTTGTTTTCTCAAAACAAAAAAAATGGAAAAAAAAAAAACAAACAAAAATAGCAACTATGCGACACGGTGGAGTTTCTGAAGAGATTGCGCAACTATATGGATAGCCACGATGCGAATGTCATTGTGGGGGATTTTCTTTTTCATAGGATTGGAGTTGTTGTTCAAAAAGGGATTGGAGCCCAACTTGTTGTCAGGCTTCCATCTAAAACTTGTAATCCTGTTGATTCTGATTCAGATTCAGATTAATAATATATGAATTATTTAAAAAAAAAATGTTGTGGAAAAGAAGAGTTTTATGAATACAATGAAGATACTTTGAGGTGAAGTCTCCTTGATTTGAATTGAGTTGGTGTATGAAGGATAAAGAGATCATTTCCAAGTTAACAAGAGAATACAGTAACTCATTGGCGGTGGGTTTGTAGCAAAGGTTATCAATGGAATTGACAAGAATTTGGGTGAGATTTCGAAGAGTACACAACAAGGGCTCTATTCACTCAAGTCATGGTGGTTATCGGTCAAGTTTTGGCTGAACTGCAAGCAAAGAAACCACTGAAGTTAGTTGTGTTATCATCATCGTCTAGAAGTCGAATTTCTGAAAAGTGGACCTTGATTTGGGAGTGTAACAACAAGACAGAATAATGGTGTGAATTGTGAAAAAACTGGACAGTATTTGCCTTAAGAATCTGGGAAGAAAGAAGGTCCAAGAAAGGTTGTTGCTGTATTCATGATGCTGCTGATTGTCGAGACTTTTGTGAGGTGTGCGAGCATAGTAGAGAAGCAAAGGAGATTCCAAGAACTGTTAGAGAATGGGTGCTAGTCAGTATGGTTTTGGGTTATGATTACAAGCTAAAATTCAAGAAGGAAGGAAGACTATATGACTGACTTGTTATGGTGTAACGGCTGATTTTAGAATTGGTTGGATGGGTTTTGAGAGTTCATATGTAAGCAAGGAACTGAGCATAAGCTACTGTTGAAGAGTTGGAAGAGTTTTGGGCAATCAAATGGTGGACAAATGTTGCTGCTGGCCTAAATAGAGAAGTTGCTGTAGCCGTGGTTTTTGCAGTTGTTCACTAATCAAGAGCTCATTTTGAAGCAAGAAGAACCAGTGAAGAAAATGTGTGATGCTCATATCGTTGGAGTAAGCAAGAATCAATCCAAGAGAAGGAAAAGAAGCTCATACTTAAGAGAATATCAACACAAGACAAATATTTTCTAGTCGAGGTCGTGCATGAATTATAAGACAACCTTGTTATTAGATGGAGTTGTGATTTGAAGTGAGACGAAAAAACTTTCTACAAGCTCTAAGTACAACCATTTCCTCACGGATTTGTTATGTTTGGAGTTTGCTCGAGGACAAGCAAAAAACAATGATTGATGAAACCTTGTTTGAGTGTTTCGTCGAGAATCTCAACTACTCAAGCAGAAACGATGTTACGGGTCCCATAAAGAAAAGAAATCAAGAAAGCATGCTTCTCCATTGGATCTGACAAGGCGCCATGACCTGATGGTTTTACATGAAAATTCTTCAAACATTATTGGGGGGATTCAGGGGAACAAATCGGTCCAATGGTCAAACACTTCTTTGCAACAAATATTTTACAAGCGCCTATCAACTATACAAACATAACACTCATTCCGAAAAACCAGTCCCCAACCCATCCTTCCCATTTTAGACTCACTGGTCTATGTAATGTTGCCTACAAGGTCATTGCAAAATTATTTGTTGTCAAAATCTGGCCTTTCTTCCCTTCATGATCAGTCCTTTTCAAAGTGCATTTGTACATAACCGGGATATTCACTACAATATTGCTATTACGGAAGAGTTTTTTCACCACATTAGAGCCTCTCCACCGTCTATCCATAAAAAAAATTGCTCTTAAATTGGACGTCCAAAAGGCCTATGCTGGATTGGGGATTCAATCAAAAAACTATGACTGAATTTGGTTTTCCAATGGCCTTTGTCGAACTGGTAATGACTTGTATCACTTTTGTTTCTTATTACGTTAATCTCAGTGGTGCAGCGCATGAAAACTTTGTCCCGCAGAGAGTACTCAGACAGGGAGACCCGCTATCACCTTACATTTTCATTCTTTGTGCAGAAGTTTTATCACCCAACTTGGGAAAATCAGAGCTAAATGGTGAATTTAAAGGACTGGATATTGCTGGGAATGCACCGCCTATTTTAGATCTCATGTATGCGGATGACTTACTAATCACTTGTTGTGCTGATACTAGGTTTTGCCAAAACCTCAACTCGATTTTGCAAGCTTATTCATCTTCAGCGGGACAGTTGATTAACAAAAACAAATTTGTTACTGTTCACCATCCAAAACTTTTGGAAGCTCCCTCGACTCATATTCTTCCTATGTACCTTGGGGTACGTTTTAAAAGAGGGAGAAGCTATGCAGGGATACATACAGAACCTCTAAACCGCATTGAAAAGAATACAGCTGGTTGGATTTCAAAATGTCTTAATCCGGCTGGTAGACTTGTTCTGATCAAATCAACACTCACTCAAACAACAAACTATGTCATGCAAACCCAATTGCTACCAGTCAATACTCATTTGAGAATAGACAAAATGACAAGGAATTTCTTCTGGGGACATGATGAGAGTTCTGTTAATGCATAATTTCAGATGGACACGTGGCACCATCTTCGGAGGTTACGAATGGAGGCAACGAGAACCGCGAAGGATAAAAGCATATCTCAGAAAAGCAACATCTCATCACGAGACGATGAAATCCAAGGGAGGAGATCGAAGGATCATCAACCTAGGATATTAGGCCAAAGTAGACACGTTAAGGAGTAGTCACACCGCATTTAATGCCGTTGACAGCATGACAGAAGTTGTTTGTCGATTGGGGATTGGTCCAGCCAGCTATGGAGAGCAGAAACCTCGACCAATGAGAAGCCAACAACGTATGATTACACTAGGATCCTCCACATATTAGTACAACGGGCTGGGATTGGATGATAAAGGTGGTCACCGAAGATGGACGAACCAGCCAAGGAGCATCAGCAGATTGAAGCAACCAAGGGTAGCAAAGAGCGAGGCCCTTGAGAAATACTATAAATACCCCCCCTCATCAGCAGTTATGGGGGTCGCAAAATTTGGGAAATGATAGCTAGGAGTGAGAATACTTGGATGGACATTCTCCAGATTCCATTTGGCCTCTATCCATTAACAAATCGAAGTGACTTATAGTGTAAACCAGAGAGAACTTTATTGATTTGATATAGTAGAACAACGATTTTACCCCCGAGGACGTAGGCACAAGGCTGCTGAACCTCGTTAGATTGTTGTGTTGATTATTGTTTCAGTTTTATTTGTTGTAGTTAACTTTGTCGACGATTGTCTTCAAGGTAATATCTTGATTGCTGTCTGTAGCCAACTTGGATCATAATAACCAACAATAATACGTTCAAACTCACGAACTAATCTCTGGTTGTTAACGAACAAAGGCCACTAACGACTTAAGCAATCGAACCTCTAACCATTTTTACTTGAAGTATGATATGGAAAAATTAGTATCAACAGTTTGGCGCTAGAAACAAGGACCAGTTCCTTGTAGATTTCAAAACAACCAGATTTTATCAAAAACTGAGTTATTTCTCTTTCTTTATCACCCATTATATTTGGTTTTAAACTTGGTTTGGAGGACCACCGAAAGATTAATATCACGTTCTGGTGAAGTATGATCTGAGAGTGAGAAACGAACTTGGTTGTAAAAGCAACAAGCAGACGATATCCTCCAAGTCCATCAAAAAAGGATTTCTTATTGAAAAGATTACCGAAGTAATATCTTAACTGATAGTTCAGACCATAGTTAGGAAAAAGAGCTATCACTACCCTCTAGAACTCCCCGGGAAAAATAGCTGGGTAAGGGAAGTTTACATTCCCAAAAATCGCTATACCGTCATCCCCTATTTTTTGGCATAACAACAGGAAAAGGAGTGGAAAAACTAGTGGCTAACGAGGCAAGGCCATTTGTAACTGGAAGCCGACAGCAGCCTGCGCTAACACGAAGTAGACTGCAGTCACTAAGGGTTCAAGGAGATGTCAACCTTGATCTAGAGGAAGCGGTCAATCATCCACGAAGTGCACACAGAAGCATGACGACAACATTCGACGAACCAGCGAGGGATAGGAATCCTTTGTATAGAATGCCATTACCCGCAGAGGAAATGGTTGAAGAAGAAGATCCAGGGCAAGATCAGATCCATCGCACCCCTGTCGAACAAACACCGAACTCTGTGTCAGTCCATACCGCAACCACTTCAGAAGAATCAGACAACGAAGGGGGACCAGTCACCAGCAACGAAGTCAACAATGGAGTTGAAGGAACAAACGAATCTCCGCTAGCAGCGCGGCTGGAAGCTCTACTCCAAGACCAGAAAGAACATGACGAGGTTTTATACGCCTTGGCACAAGAAAATCAGGCGTTGCGAAACAGAACCGAGTTAAGAGAACGACAATCGCGATCCCGAAGCTACCAACCCAGAGGAGATGACGAGGTCAATTCAGAAGCACCACGGAGCTATTCTTCGTTAAGTAATAGGATTCGGGCACCACCACCCGTATGCATACCAGGAGGGTACCAAGGGAGGATCGACTTGCCGCAAAGGGAGATCCACAACATTCCAAGTCATTATGTCTCACACGTAAGAACATGCCAAACTCAAAGCCACGGAACGCAGTCTCAACAGCGAGGAGAGACGATAGTACCGCCACAGATGGGAGAAATGGCCACTCAGTTGAAAGCTGTCATGGACTAATTGGCGGATTTGAAATCTAAGCAAGGAGGATACAAATTGGAGGAAGCCAAGCAGGAAGTTAGGACGACTCTTCTATCTGTCAGACTCGAACGGAGTAAAATACCACCGAAGTGCCCATTGCCAAATTTCGCCTGCTATGACGGAACTACCGACCCGGCAGCACACCTGAAATACTATCTTCGGGTGTTGGCCTACTGGGATACCAATGACGTAGTGTTGTGCCGGTATTTCCCATCCAGCCTTACCGGCATAGCACTGGTGTGGTTTGATAACTTGACACCGCATTCGATAGACTCCTTCGAAGAGCTATCAGATATCTTCGTGGAGACTTACATGTACAACAAGGCTACTAAGGCGGGGCTAGATAGGCTATTTTCATTAGCCATCGGGCCACGAGAAACACTTCAGGCGTACACGGAGAGATGGCAAAAGGTGTGCCAGGCGATAGGGAAGGTTAACCCGGAGATTAGCATTAACTGCTACTAGTTCGGGTTGGATAGAACGTTTTCTATCTTCGTGTAGTTACATGCTCATACACCGGCGACTGAAGGAGAACTTCGTGTCATCCAGGACAAGTACATCAGATTGGAGGACATCCAAAGAGATAACCCACGTGCACAAGATAGGAGTACCCCACAAAGAGCCAACTCGGTAGAAGCTGTACCAAAAACAGAAAAACGCTCAGCGGAGAAGGACGTCACCTCGGGATTCGAGAAGAAAACCAGATACAAGGATACAAAACCAGGAGACAGAGGAAGAAGGGACTACGCAGATATGGTCTATTCCAACTTGACTTTGCCACTCTCGGAGATTCTGAAGAAATAAGGAGGACGACAAGATGTCACGTACCCTTCTACCCGAGGTAAGCAAAGAGACGAAACCAAGAACCATAAGGATTATTGCGAATACCATCAGACCCGAGGGAACGATACCGACGCATGCAAACACCTAAAACACACAATCCAGAAGTATATCAATCAAGGAGACTTCGGGCAATATGTCATGTTACCCGGGCAGGTGGCCTCGACAACAAACGTAGCAACACAGGAGAAAACAGTACGGCTACCCGAAGGTTACAAGTCACTCAATATGATCACATTCCAGCAGGACAGCAAGCCCTCGTTGCCAGGAGACATAGCAACAACCTGAGAATAAGAAGGCGAACCTCGGAGCACGAAGTATTCAAGTTAAACGAAAGGCTAACCGACGAATTGGAGGAATGGATGGCAACTCCGCTCACCTTTTCTACCAAGGACATCAACCAAGATGTAGAAATGCATAACGATCCTCTGGTGGTTACTTTACCAATCCACGAGTGGAACATTTCCAAAATACTAATAGATGGAGGAAGTTCCCTTAACGTACTTTTCTACGAACCTTATCTTCGGATGGGGTTGAAGGATGGGCAAATGGACGCATCTACGTGTACGATTTATGGATTCAACGGATCCACATCCAAGACAAAGGGTGAAATAGTTCTGCAGGTAGACGTATGACCTATGAAGACCATGGCGAGATTCAGCGTTGTCGATTCACCCTCACCCTATAACGCCATCATGGGGAGACTCTGGGTCCACCGTTTGAGAGGAACAGCTTCAACATATCACCAGCACCTAAGATTTCCCACTCCATATGGAGAAATTGAGATCAAAGGAGACCAGCAGATGCGCAAAGGTATGACGCCGCCGAAGCCCAATATCACAACGAAGTTCAAGAAGCACTGAAGAAGAATAAAGGAAAGCGAAACGAAGAAGAAAAAGAAAAACGGTACGAAGAATATCATGAACAAATTAAGGCGGCAAAGACGGCATCATTACTCCCAGCTCTAATGATGGCATCAATATCAACTGGGGACAAATAACAATTACAGAACGTCACTCCCCTAGGAGCCCCGAAGCAACTATTCTCATTCGTCGAACCAACGAAGAAAATCAATATTGGAACTGAAGAACGACCACGAGAGGTAAGCATGGGAACGCTGATGGAGGAACCTATGGAAGTGAAACTGAAAGAGCTACTGAAGGAGTACTTGGATATATTTTCGTGGACAATGAAGGATATGTCAGGGATAGATCCGACGGTGGTGTCCCATCACCTTCGGATAAATCCAGACACACCACCGTTCAAGCAGAGAATAAGGAAGGTAGCCCCATATACCACGAAGCAGTGGAAAAGGAGCTCCAAAAGCTGATGGATGCCGGATTCATCAGAGAAGTAATGTACCCGACCTGGGTATCGAACATGGTGATAGTACCGAAGAAGAATGAAGGCGTAAGAATTTGCATCGACTTCGGTAATCTTAACAAAGCCTGCCCAAGGGACAGTTATCCCTTACTAAGCATTGACCAACTGGTCGATGCGACTTCAGGTCACGAATTACTATCTTTTATGGATGGATACTCAGGGTATAATCAAATAGCCCTGGCCGAAGAAGATCAAGAACATACTGTCTTCTTTACTCCGAGAGGGTTATATTGTTATACAAGAATGCCCTTCGGACTCAGAAACGCAGGAGCCACATATCAGAGACTGGTGGACAAAATATTCAAACAATGGATTGGAAAAAACTTGGAGGTATACGTTGACGATATGCTCGTCAAAAGTCTGAAGTCGAAAGATCATTTGGCGGATCTCAGAGAAATATTCGAAGCCATGCGGAGTTGCAAAATGAAGGTAAATCCGGAGAAATGTACCTTCGGGGTGACCTCCGGAAAATTCTTAGGGTACTTAGTCACCAGAAAGGGAATCGAGGTGGACCCGGAGAAAGTCAGAGCTGTGGTGGACATGCCATCACCGAAGAACCTGAAGGACGTTCAAAGATTGAGCGGAAGACTAGCGGCGCTGGGAAGATTTATTGCCCGATCATCAGACAGATGCAAGGATTTCTTCTCCACACTAAGGAAGGATTGCAGGTTCGCATGGACAGAAACTGCCAGCAGGCCTTCGAAAAAGTCAAAGAGCACCTAGCCACCCTTACGACGCTTCAAAAGCCAGACAAAGACGAAGCATTAACTCTGTATTTAGCAGCAACCAGCAGCGCCATCAGTGAGGTCCTAGTTAGGACATACAAGAAGGAGGAAATACCTATTTACTACATCAGCAAGACTCTGTACCCCGCAGAAAAGAACTACACGAAGATGGAGCAGATCATCCTGGCCCTCATATTCGCAACCCAAAAACTGCGGACATACTTCAACGCACATACATTGAGAGTCCTAACGAAGGCGCCAATCGGCCAGGTCCTCCAAAATTCAGAAAGGGTGGGACGCATAGCCAAATGGAATGCGCAGATAACGCAGTTCAAAATTATATTCGAACCCCGGACGACGGAAAAATCACAGGTATTGGCAGATTTCTTGGCGGACCTACCTCTCAAAGACGAAGAAGAAATTGATGACATACCAGGAGCCGAAGAAGACAAAGAAGATCCCGACGATCTTCTGGAGCCAGTCAACTTCCGAGGATGGGAAGTGTTTGTGGATGGGTCTTCCAACAAAGAAGGCGCAGGAATAGGAATCGTGATAACCATCCCTACAGGAGATAAGATCCTTCATGCATTCAGACTGGAATTCGAAGAGTATACAAACAACATTGTGGAATACGAAGCAGTGATCCACGTGTTGCGATTAATAATCGAGTTAGGCATCACGGACGTCAGAATCACCAGCGACTCACAACTTGTCATTAGGCAGATCGAGCTTAAATACCAAACATTGGATTTATGCCTCGCTGCCTACTTGAAGTTGGCACAAGAACTTACGGCGAAGATTGAAAATGTAACATACATGCACATAACAAGGAAGGATAATAGACATGCGGACGCGTTGGCATATATATCATCTATGCTACGGAACCCCAAGGTTACGTCCATCAAGGTGGGAAGAGTGTATGAACCGTCGGTGAATACTGAAGCTGCGGAAGAAGAAGTTATGGATGTGGAAGGAGTATCCAGCCCACCAAACACAGAGGGCAACGAAGTAGAAGACGACTGGAGTATACCACTCCACCAATACTTAAGCAACGAAGTATTTCCCGAAGATCCCAAGTACGCAAAGAAGATCATCTCAAGGGCGGCAAGGTATCACCTTCGAGAAGGAATCCTCTACAAATCTACGTTCTTGGGGCCATTACTCAGGTGCATCACGAAGGAGGAAGGGATGCACATCTTAAAAGAATACATTGTGAGACCCGAGATTTTTCAAATCTTGATTTACAGACTTAAAACCCAACTCGTATAGCGTAGGGTGCATTTTATAAAATTTGGGGTGCATTTAACAATATCAAAATGGCTAGCTCTTATCTTTGTGGAGTGGATGGAAATAAGATTTATCCTTCAGTAGTCCTTTATCAATAGTGAGTTGGTAAATAGAGAGTGATTTGAGTTTTCTAAATTAAACATGTGAGGAAAATAAATATTGTTTGACTAAATTCAATTCTCTTTCCTACTTTATCATTTGGGTAATTAATATAATATATATATTCTCTAAATCCTTCTCCTTCTCCCTGATTTCTCACTTACAAAAGAGAAAAAGAAAATAAACCCTAGTCTAGCCGTCACTATCTTCCCTTTTCTTCTTCTTTTGCCTCCTACCACAAAATCATAAATAGCCATCACTATCATTATCTTTCACTGATTTCTTTTATAAAAGAGAAAGAAAATCATTTTATTGGTTTTTGGGAAGTGCTAGTTTACATGAAAGGATTTGGATTTTGATGATGGAGTTGAAATTGCATTTGAGGTAGGGGTTTTCGCCTATATACAAACTAAAATCTATTTTAGCATTATTCGGTGATTTATTATTGATTGTCAAATTTCATTGTTCTCTATGAAAGCTAAATTCTTTGGCAGCCGTAGAACATCCCGTAGCTTTTGTTATTCATTAATGACAAAAATCTTATTTCCATTTCACCTTGTGTTATCCTATCTAAACACCTATACCCTTCATCATGAGTCTTTCTACATCACATATCCCTAGGTGTTTGATTTCCAATTTGGCTATAACTTATTGAAATACTACAATTTTGATTAGAGACAAAAAGAAAATAGACAATTAAGTTTTGGTTGTTTAAGATTCCATCTGTTTCCATCCTTGGATACATTCAAAAGAATTTCTACTAACCAGAAAACAAGGCATGTTTTGCTCTACAAGTCCACCACTCTTATTTAAACAATTTTTACTTTGCTAAACTTTGGATTTATAAACGCTTTTCCATGAATCTAGGATAAATGTTCCTATTTAATGGTTCTTTTGTTTTCTTCTAATATCCCACTTGTCTCATAAATAAAATGTTGAAAGTTGATGGATTATCACCTCAACTGATGTCTTGGGAGTATTGTTTTTCGATAGCACAAATGGATAGATATCATTTTATTTTAGTGATCTGTTTGTCACCCACTCATTACAAACAAAAGAGTATTTTGATTTTAAAACCAAATGTCATGTATGATTTTAAATTTCAATGCCATTTGACTTTCATATTTACACAAAGACCAAAATGATCTATGCAATTTTAATTACTATGTTTCTACTTATGAACTCAAAATGAAATACCTTTAGTCTTCACCTGCCCACTGGTTTCATGTCTTGCTTGGTCTTCACGTGAACCCATTTTTAACAAGTGCTATGTGATCCACTGTTTTAACTACCATTGGAAATGTCCAAGCTTTTGTAAGTCCAAGAGTCATACCCGTTTTCAATTTGTTCTCC
>JAJJMA010213527.1:48723-62805 GCA_023529015.1 Papaver nudicaule | reverse complement strand
AGCTCTCTCCCTCAGGAACGAACCTGCTTATCCAATACTATTATTTAGTTTAGAGAAGTAAGGAGTATATTTTTTTTGTGAGTTCGGAACTCATCAGAAGAGTGTTCGAGGAACACTGGTTGGAAACCGGAATCTGCCTGACACTAGAATAGGAATCTGAAATGAAAGGTTCGATTATTGGTAGTTGATCTTTGAAGAAAGAATTAAATATATATAATTAGAGGTTGACTTGCGTAAATGAAAATGGAGTAAGTGATCTAATATATATTGGACTTGTATGGTTTTGGTATTTTTATCTGGTGCATGATTTGTTTTTCGTTCACTCTATTAATTTTGGAAATTCCCTGCTGAGCTGTGGTTTGCTCACCCCTTTTCTTTCCTCCCTTCCACAGAGTAAGAAGCAAGACTAGCTGATAAGAGCAATTAACAATTATCACGGGGATACGGGCATCGAGTGTTTTTAATTTAATCGAGGTGTTGGTTTGTTTTTACATTTGTATTTCTGATTTTGTAACTCATTTACAGTTTTGTAATTTCAAAGAAATTGTATTTTTCTATCTAATAAAATTTATTCGAGTTTGACTACGACATTTAGTTTCTTAAAAATGTTTTAGAACCTTTCAGGACCCAAACGAGTGGCCATCCTGTGTTTCGGGCTTGCCAGGCGGGTCGGATCCTGCTCTCAAGGTCGAATCCGGGTCCACTGGAGGCTCCGGAAAACCTGGCTGTTACATACATTATGGAGACGCGGGAAACCACAGCGGCATGAGATCCCTGGCGCAGAAAGCTCGGCTACAAGGATACTATTGGCCAAGCATGAACATAGACGCACTGGAAATGGCAAGACGATGTTTTGCCTGTCAGCAGTTCGCAAGAAAATTCAAAGCACCAACAACAGAGTTAAATACTGTGCTAAGTCCCTGGCCATTCACAAAATGGGGAGTGAACATAGTAGGCCCACTGGTAGCAGGGTCAGGCAATCGAAGGTTCCTGATAGTCGCCACTGACTATTTCACCAAGTGGGTAGAGGCTGCACCTCTAGCCCACATAAGAGATTGAGACGTATTCAAGTTTATTTTTGAACACATCATTTGTAGGTTTGGAACTCCGGCGGCTATAGTATCTGATAACGGTGCACAGCTTAGCGGGAAGAACATCGATATGTTGTCCGATACTTACAAGATCCAGAAGATCAAATCAACACCGACGTACCCGCAAAGCAACGGTCAGGCAGAATCCACAAACAAAACCATAGCCCTGATCCTAAAGAAGAAGCTCGACAACTACAAAAGGAAATGGTGTGAACAGTTGCATAACGTGCTGTGGGCATACCGAACAACTCGAAAATAAGCAAAAGGAGAAACAGCTTTCATGCTGACCTACGGAACCGAAGTTGTGATTCCCACTGAGGTTATCATCCCAACATCCAAGACCGAAGCATGGGAGAAAAATCTAACCACGTACCTGATCTACGAAAAGTTAGACGATCTAGAAGGACGAAGGGAGACTGTACATCAAAGAATGGAAGACTATCAACGAAGGATAGCCAAGGAGTACAACAAAAAGGTAATTCTTCGAAACTTTACGGTGGGAGAATTTGTAATGAGGCAGATACCACCATACCAAAAGAAGACTGAATGGGGCAAACTAGCCCCTGTATGGGAAGGACCATATGTTATTGAAGATATTGCAGGGAAGGGATCCTATTACCTTAGAAACATGCAGGGAGATACTTTGCAACACCCATGGAACGCCCGGTACATTAAGAAGTACTACCCATAGAGCAAAGGAGGAGCAGGAGTTACCAGTCCGAAGTTCCACCACTCATCTTGTGTTACTTTCCACGAAGGGCGTTACGACGCAGTATATTAATAAAATGTCTTTTTTCGCTCCAAAGGTGACATAATTTTAAAAGTAACAGCGATTTAAGTGCAATAATAAGTTTGCCAGCAGCCTAAGTGCAATAATATGTTTGCCTGACAGGAGTATACCTGCTGATCACATGTCATCTCTAGGATCCTCAATAATATGTATGAGGCGATGCGTAAGAATCCCGATGATAGAGATAGCTCGAACGTCGCCTATAGCGGGAGAATCCTTCTCCCGGGTTAATGTCCTAGATCATCCCCTGGCCAAGGATGGTTGAAAGATAATGCTTAACCCAAGAAGGTTGAAATGCCTGAAAAAGTAGACACTAAGGGGAAGATCTCATGATCAACAAGGTTACTATTCGGATATATCCGATTACAATTAGACACTAGGAGGAAGATCTCATGATCAACAAGGTTACCATTCGGATATATCCGATTACAAAAGGTTACAAGTAACGAAGGACAGGTACACGAAGGCAAGAAATGGCCAGGAATTCACCCAACAGGTCAAAATGCAGGTGTAAACAGGGAATTCCGAATAATTTCTTCCGTAAGAAAGGGCAACTAAGGGACATCCATCCTCTCAAAAGCGATGCCAGGGAAGTGGCATTCGGCTTCAGCAAAAGCTTCGTTCACAATAATCGCAGTAGAACGAGCGTAGGTAAGACTCAACCCCTCCGTTTGAAAAGCAACAACAGCGGCTACCTTAGCGTCAAAATCACGAATTTGGGATTTCAAGAGGGCAGCTTCGGCAACCGCAGTTTTTTCACGAACCCTAGACTCCTCAGCAACGCGTCTATACTCTTCCATCAACAACGTAACAACATTAAGTTCGGACTTCAGTTCTGAAACCCGGTCATCAAAGATGGAAATTTGTGAACCCAATGGAGGATCAAGATCTTTTAAGAAGAACGAAGACCAGTCTACGGGCTTTACGACAGCAAAGGACAAGGGAGAGGCATGAGTAACAGATTTCACCACTGACTCAAGAAGACCAGACGAAGAAGGAATGCAAACTTCGGCGGAGCAAGACAAAAGCTCAGACGTATTTTTCATGTTAACTTGTGTTTCAATAGCAGAAGAGAACTCAGGATACTGGCTGTCTTGCAAATCGGCGTCATCAGTAATATCCACAACTGCAGGGGCTGGCAAGCAACTTCGAGCAGCAACGCCATCATCACTATGGTGGCCAGAGGAAACATCTTCGGAACTATCCTCAACACCCGTACTCACCCTAGAAGCAAAAGACTCCTCGGGCTCACCTACTCCGTCCACAGATTTTACTTCGGCCTTTGATTTCTTCCTAGCAGCAGGCTGAAAATACGCAAAATCATTTGTTTAAGGCACGGGCAAAGGGGGACAACTACGTACGCACAAAGAGAGGGTATCAATTACCCATACCTTCGACAACGAAGTAGCGCCAACTGGTTTGTTGTCAATATTTTTCACTAACCCAACACCAACTTTTCTCTTTCGAGTACAAGTATTGTCACTAATGCTAGGTGAAGGTACATTAGCCCTAAGGGACTGGCAACCAGGAGAAAAGCAAGCTATCAGAAAAAAATTTAATGACACGAAACCGAAGACAAAAGCAGAAATACATACACGCGAAGGAGTCGGGTTAAAGCGCCAGGCAACAAAGGTTCGATAGCGTGGAGGAAGATCTTTCATCAAACGAGGAAGGAAAAAGCCAGGCTGAGACCGAGATTTCTTAAAACCAGCAACCCACGGACCAGTGACACGAAGAGGAGTAAGCATCCATCCGTGGTCACGACTAAGACAAAGCCTCTGATCAGCAGGGAAAGGAAGACTAACTATCCCAGGGATAACTAGCAAGTCAGGATCATCACAATCATCCAGCAAAAGAGGGACCTTGTCACGGATTCGCTTAGCAGAAGGGGAAAATCGAGGAGGTCCAACCGACCAAGGCATCACGTTAGAGCTCTGAACAGAGTCTCCCCAGGTCAAGTTGAAGTTTTGAGGAGTATAATCTTCGCGACGAAATTGCTAAAGAAAAGGGGTCATAACATTTCATGCGAGTACGCCTTGAGCACGAAGCCAACACTCATATAAAAGGCGGAAAAAATTACCAGTGTACTGTTGTATACCACGAAGTTGCTGGCACAAGGAGGGATTGTCTCGGTCAACGAAGACATCAATAAAGAAAGTATCATCAGGATCGTACAAGGGAAGGACAAGACCAGCAGCTAACTGACCAACGGATATGAGTAAAGAATTCTCCTCATAAGGAAAATTCCTAATCATATCCTCGGTCAGAACATCCACATCACCATCAAAGAAAGAAATATCGAAATGGGTCAAACCAAAAGATTCTTTTATTTTGGCAAGACTCCAATGGCGATAACTGTCATCTTCAGAAGGACGGAGGCGCCGCAGTTCATAGTTAATCTCTCTATCCACTCTAGCAGGAGCAAGGCCATCACCAACAGCGGGAAGATTTTTCTTAACATCACCAGAAGAACTCGAGAGACGAGGAAAAGCCTGCAGCGAAGAAGGAGTAGCTGAAGATACACTTGAATCCATGCCATCATTCTTCGACTTCTTGGAAGAATATTTCGACTTAGAACTTGAAGGTTTCCGTGTCATCAGGGTTTGAAGAAAACTTGAGACAAAGGGAGGAAAAATGAAGAACCAGTAAGGAAAGATGAAGAAGGAAACATAAAGGAGGGAAGTTAGAACTGAAGAAGATAAAGATCACGACCTCAAATCCATCATTTATAGAAAATCACAAAAAACACAAACTCCCACAAAACCACGAAAAGGCGTGAAAGAAGGGTCCACCATTATTTGAAAATGGCAGCATAGGCGGAGGTTTTCTTCCATAATTGCCCATATCAATAATTGAAAGAAAAGGGGCAAACTGTTAATGCATAATTTCGGATGGACACGTGGCGCCATCTTCGGAGGTTACGAATGGAGGAAACGAGTACCGCGAAGGATAAAAGCATATCTCAGAAAAGCAACATCTCATTACGAGACGATGAAATCCAAGGGAGGAGATCGAAGGATCATCAACCTAGGATATTATGCCAAAGTAGACACGTTAAGGAGTAGTCACACCGCATTTAATGTTGTTGACAACATGACAGAAGTTGTTTGTCGATTGGGGATTGGTCCAGCCATCTATGGAGAGCAGAAACCTCGACCAATGAGAAGCCAACAACATATGATTACAGCAGGATCCTCCACATATTAGTACGACGGGCTGGGATTGGATGATAAAGGCGGTCACCGAAGATGGACGAACCAGCCAAGGAGCAGCAGCAGATTGAAGCAACCAAGGGTAGAAAAGAGCGAGGCCCTTGAGAAATACTATAAATACCCCCCCTCATCAGCAGTTATGGGGGTCACAGAATTTGGGAAAGGATAGCTAGGAGTGAGAATACTTGGATGAACATTCTCCAGATTCCATTTCGCCTCTATCCATTAATAAATCGAAGTGACTTATAGTGCAAACCAGAGAGAACTTTATTGATTTGATATAATAGAACAACGATTTTACCCCTGAGGACGTAGGCACAAGGCTGCTGAACCTCGTTAGATTGTTGTGTTGATTATTGTTTCAGTTTTATTTGTTGTAGTTAACTTTGTCGACGATTGTCTTCAAGGTAATATCTTGATTGCTGTCTGTAGCCAACTTGGATCATAATAACCAACGATAATACGTTCAAACTCACGAATTAATCTCCGGTTGTTAACGAACAAAGGCCACTAACGACTTAAGCAGTCGAACCTCTAACCATTTTTACTTGAAGTATGATATGCGAAAATAAGTATCAACAAGTTCATGAAAACTGCACAATATAGAATGTGAGAAATTGACGGATAATCTGGATAAAAGGGGACAAAGAATTAGGAGAAATGTTGATCATATCAAAGCGCTACTTCTGAAACGAATTTGGCAACTACACCAAAAGCCAGATTCCATTTGTAGTAAACCCTGTTTTGCTAAATATTTGAAGGGACAACCTGTAGTTCCAACTATCTCACCACCAACAGCAAATGCAAGCCCGGAATGGAAAAATTTGACTAACATTGCTTCTATTTTGCAGGATAAAATCTTTCATATAATTGGAAATTGACGGTCTATTTCTATCTCGGGAAATTGGATCCCCCAAATTAATCAGACAACACTGACATCAAACTTCTCAGTGGGAGCAATGGTGGCTCAATTCATCTCACCCACAACCAATTCTTGGAATCACAATGTTATCTTCGGTTCGTTCCAAGAAACTATTGCACAAACCATCATTAGTCTACATCTACCGCCAACTCCGTGCCAAGACAAAAGTTTCCGGCCTTTTTCGAAATCAAGTGAGTGCACGACAAGCTCGGGTTATAAGGCTCTCGCCAATTAGATACGATTATCGAAACGACGAAGAAAATGAGGACAATGGGAACATAGCAGCAACACCAACAACAACAAACAACATGGACTACAAGGTAATATGGAAACTAAACTGTCCACGAAAAATGCGACTTTTCATTTGGAAAGTCATTCACAAAGGTTTCCCGACCTTCCGCCTCCTTCATCAAAGAAACATCACCAACTCAGATATCTTCCTTATTTGTTCTGCACACATGGAGACAATAGAACACACCTTGTTTACCTGCAAGTATGCAACAACTATGTAGAGACTCACTATCAACCATCTGAATAACACTGAGAATAGTAGTGGACCTCAAAGGGTTAACCAACATCACAATCAAATAATACGACAGCAACTACGAATCCCATCCTTTCTCGAGGATCTCTGGAACCTCAATCTTGCGTTGAAATTTAATGTACTGCTCATCTTCGTCTTGTGGCATGTTTGGATTGCCAGGAATGCGAGGATTTACAGAGGTGTCATGTAAACACCCTACCAAACATTCTAGGTAGCTCTCGTTATTTGTAAAGAATTCCAATGGGAAAGGAAACATGTCATCCCATACATGCCAATGGAACAACCTCAACTGCAACATCAAACAAAAGGGAACTCCAGAAGACCAACAATAGTTTCTGTCATTAAGACTGCTCCTACCGGGAACTGGATTAATATAAATTCGGATAAGGCAGGGGCATCCAGGAGAAGCGGGAGCCTTGAATTATCTGAAGAAACTCAGATAGTCAGGTGCTATTCGCAATGGCGGATCCTCTCGGAATTATTACTGCAATAGTTGCAGAAACCTGGGGACTTTTATGGGGGCAAAAACGGCTACATAAAGACGATGGACACATGTCTGGTTTGAGGTGGACTCATAAGCACTGCTACACCTTGTCAGCAATCTTTGAAAGACCCTTTGGTAACTACAATCTATGCTATAAAAATTTTATGACCTGCTGCATAGAATTCCATCTGTCAGCCTTACACATACCTATTGTATGAGTATGAAATCTGCATAAGCACTTCATACCCGACAGCCATCAGAACTATAATAATGCTACAATCGTATACACAATATTTATTCATATATGAGCATGAGGAGAATAAGAACAGTACCGAAGATAATCTAAATAAGAGAAGATGTAAAATAAGAACACAACT
Source organism: Papaver nudicaule (assembly GCA_023529015.1). Classification (NCBI taxonomy): domain Eukaryota; kingdom Viridiplantae; phylum Streptophyta; class Magnoliopsida; order Ranunculales; family Papaveraceae; genus Papaver; species Papaver nudicaule. The sequence continues at coordinate 55,385 of JAJJMA010213527.1, read as the reverse complement.
ATCAACTGAATTTCATTCTTAGCTAACACATGGATATGATCCTTTAGAAGTTTAGAGGAGAAGATAACCTAATCTCACTCTCACGACTTAGGTTATCTCCAAAATCCAACTCTTACAATGGTTCTCGAGCTCGCCTTATATAGGCTGAGCCTGAAGTGGTTTACAACTAATAAGACAAACTACTCAATCGTGGTGGTGTCAGAGATTGTCGAGTAAGGCGGTTCCTTCGGTGAGTCCTCCGAAGATGACTTCACATTTTTATCCTTCGATCGTCTGTGCGAGTCTTCTTTCATCGAGTTCTTCCTCGAGGTCACTTTGCAGGTTAACCCGAAGTAGGGTTGCGACATCTGTGGGCTGGGCCTTGTCCTTCTAATCTCGACACGTGTCCCGAAGGTGTTTTACCCTCACAGTTTGCCTCTTTTCTTGTCCGAAGATCGACGAGGTTCGGAGAAGAAAATTCCTGGTGCTTCACCTTCCTCGACACGTGTCCATCGTTTAGTTTCCTCAACTGACACACGTTGCTTTAATGGTTTTTCGAAAGCATCGCCAGTTTCTACCTTTTACCGGTTGCAACGGTTCCATACCTTCTATTTAAACCCATTCACCCTCTCTCTCTCCCTTCTTCTTCTTCCTTCTTTTAAACTTTTCGCCGCCTTCTCAGTTTTTTCGAAACTTTCTCCCGTCGTCTTCTTCGTGATTTTATATCTCAAGCATGGTAAGCTTTATTGATGGTTTTCTGTTGTATTCTACCTTTCTTGATTCATGCTTCTTTGTCTTCTTTCTGGCTTCCTTTGCTGTATTCAGGCTCCCAAAAAGAATGCTCCGGCCGGTGGTAAATTTCCCCGTAAGATGGTTGATCCTCAGCTTCTTACTTGGGAAGAAAGGGCTGAGATTTATGGCTTCAAAATAAACCTTTCCCCCTGTAAGAGCCTGGGTAGGGTTAATTTGTCCCCTGAGCTTATTTCTGCGAACGAGTGTAATAATAGAAAGATAATCGTTTCCAGCGAGCAGCTCGGCGCCGGACTTCCCATCCCTTTATACAATCCTGCAAATCCTCTATTTTACGAGATATATTCTCAGATTTCTCCTCCTTGTGGTGTAATGTAGTTAAATGGAAATTCTATCCGAGTTATTCGCGAGTGGGTGGCTCGTTCGGAGGGCAAATCGTATTATTATGAGATGCTTCCCCAAGATCCTGACCATCCTCAAAGCTTCTGGACTGCTGATAATTTTTTCAAGCACTATAAGGTAGAGAAGAATTTACTCAAGAAAAAGGCTCCTTGGAGTGTGAGCCTTGGCAAGGTGCCACACTCTGAACATGTTCTAGGCGATGTGGACCCCTTTGGATCTAATTCGAACTCGCTTCTTCGCCATTCTAGCGACGAAGTGTGGTTCTCGAAGCCCGTGCTCATCGAGGGCCCAGTTCTCTTTGGTTTCGTTGACGAGGAGGGTAAGACTGAGCGAACTAGTTTCTCGGATGGGCACAATTTCCCCGTTGTTGAATTCTACAAGATACACTTCTTCGAAAAGGAGAAAAAAAAGTCTCACGAAAGGATCGCCGCCTATAAAGCGAAGGTATGATATGATTGTTTTCTCTTTAGACGTTTCTGTCAATCATTTTCTCATTGTAGCTTTCTCTTTCCTCAGAAAGAGGAGCAAGAGAGATAGAAAAAACAACAAGATCAAGGGGAGGTTGCTGAACCGAAGAAGAGGAAAAGACCCTCGAAGCCGACTGATGCTGGGAAGGGGGCAAGTGGTCAGGTGATAAACACAACGTGCCTCAGTTATGCAATGGGTATGAATACCTGCCTCTGTTTAGAACCTGACAAATTGACTACTTTTCAGCTTGAGAAGGTGATTTCTGGTAATGATGGTAGGATGGATTTCTCGCTGTGTGATCCTAATCGCGCGAGTGTTGCTGCTTGTAACACCCCGTTTTCCGTGCCAGGATTCGAATCCGAATCCACCACACGAAACCCGGAATGCAACATTAATATCATAGCAAAGCCTGGCTAACAAAGCCCAAGTCTATTAAGTAATTTATTTGGGCAATATCTATTCTATCACAGCGGAAGTTAGAATTTTATTTAGGAAAATCTAATCATTCATTCCCAAGGATTTCTAAGGTAGCGGAAGAATATTACAATTTATTTATGGAATAAAAATATCACCACCGTTGAAGACATGAGAATTAGTTCAAATACCATGATTTCCACACCAATTTGTAAAGCTGAAAACTGACTACGCTGCGCTACTATGATTTTTAGGGTCTTTATAGAAGCTATATAATTTTAGGTAAAAATATATTTGAATTCCTTACTGAAAATTCTATCATGTATAAATATATTAGAATTTTTCGACAAAGGAAACCATTTAAAGAACGCAGTCAAACTAAGAGTTGACCAGGACGAAAGAAACTCAAAACTGTGACAGTCTATATGGTAAAATGCTTATTAAATCAATAGTTCAACGAAATCTGGTGAGTCTTACTGTTTTGGAAAGACAAGAGAAAGATTTACAAGTTCACAGAAGACATCTTTATCAAAAGAAATATGTATCATTGCTTAAAAACGCGATTGGTCTGATACAAGTGAAACTTTCAGAAACTTTACGTGACAGACACAAATACAATTAATTCCTTTTAAAATACTTTTACTCAATGGAAAATTATGATATTTTACAAAAACATTCCTAAACATGTATTGAAGTTAATACAGAAAGAATTACGTAAATATATATTGTAGAATTAAAGATAAAATTAGTCAACTAAGGATCATACAGAATTTTACAACTTTAAGCTAACTCTAATTACATCATAAAACGTAAATTAAGCATAAACCACAATCAAAACACCCATGATTATTCTCTAAGCTTCACAACGGTCTACTCCTTGCTACGCATCATAAATCTGGAATTTTTGTCATAAAAAGACGTGAGTTGTGACACTCAGTAGGCAAAGAAGCAACAAATATGTATTACAACTCTTTTATAAAAACAATCATGATCCTCACCCAACATGCATCAACCACATCATGTTATCCATATTGAAAGATCAATAAAAATTATTCAAAGTCATCAGCTCACACAACCGGAGCTCCTGAACTGGTTTAGGGAATCACATCCGTTCCTAGGGATATCTCGTATCCAAATCATATAAGTTATTTAGAGAATCACATCCGTTCTCATGGACCGCAGCCCAACAATCATACAAATACATCTCATCATGATTTATGATTTAAAATCATTTAAAACAAAACAAATAGATTGAAGAGTTGGTGTTGCGCCTACCACAAGCAATAATCTTGTAGAAGAATGCCTAGAAGAATGATAACAAAGAACACTAGAGTCCTCTCAATCCTATCAACAGTGCTTCCAAGGCTGCTCCATTTTTTTTTCTTTTCTTGCGGCTAACTACTTTTCTCTAGGTTTTCCTTCCTCCCAATTGTCTCTACCGTCTCATATATATATTAACTTGACAAAACCAAAACCTAAAAAGAAGCTAAAGCCGGACCATTTAATTTCCTGGTCACAAAACTAAGTATTTGGTAAGCCCACTAAGGCACTAATCTTTTAGTATATATATTGGGCCATATTTAGGAAAGAAGCTAAAGAATAACAATAGGCCCAAAATCATAAATTTTAATTATTTGCTAACTCCATTAACCCATTAATTTATTAAGCATCCTAACACATCCGAATTTACATAAATGCACTTAAAATCACAATATTACCCTTTTCGTGAATTTACGCAAATACCCTTTTATGTGAAAAGACAAAAATAGCCTTCTATAAAAGACTAAAATACCCTTTATTTGGGACAGGGTATTACACTGCTGGTGGTAAAAGAATTTTGAAGACTGCTGTCTCGAGGCTAGTGGGTTCGAAGAGGTATCATACAAGGGTCGCTGGTAAAGGAGTTGTCGCCCCTCGAATGTCTCTGTCGAGGAGGTGGATGATGAAGAGACCGAGGATGATGAGAGCATTCCTTCCTTGAAGAGGAATAAGAAAGGTCCTATCTCTGGACATTCTTCCCAAGGTTTGGCTTCGGGGCAACCTACTAACGATGCTGTTCCGATCAAGGAGCCTGTTGCCTCTGCTTCTGCTGATGCCACTCCTTCTGATTTCGAGTCCGACCTTCACAAGTCTGGTATGAATTTGAACGAGTGTGGTTCAAATGATCATTTGGTTGATGCTTTGCTGGGTTGGCAATCTCAGCCTTCTTTAGGCGGCCCCTCGGCTCCTATTAGCTTCGTTCAGAGATCTTATTCGGAGCAGGAGGTTTAGAAGTTCGTGGAGCGAAGTTCCATCCCTGGTCCTTACGCTGAAGATATTGCCAATCACCTGAAGGCGTATGCTCAAGATCCTCAGAATCATCAGCTCAACCCCTCTGTTGCCAAATTTATCTCACAAGTTTTTTCTGGTTCCTGGGATAGAAAAACTCTTGCCTCGGCGTGGACTATGCATCAAGCATTCATCGAAGCCGTAAGTGTCTCTTGACTGATCCATTATATGTTGTGGTTCGTTTACCTAATTGTGTGCTGCTTTATTGTGATAGTATCACCACCATGGGATGTTTTTACTGGAGCTGTCTCGTGCTCAAGGGTTTGAGATTACTCGCCTAGATCAAGAAGTTCTTCGTTTGCAGCAGGAGAACATCAGCCTTTCAAGAGATTTCGAGAAGAGTAGAGGTGAGATAGTTGTTTGGCTATCGAATTTTGCTTCCGTATCTTTTTGTTGGAGCATTGTAATTGACGTCCTTTTGCTTTGCTCGGTATCAGGTGATGTGAGATACTTGGGAAAGCAGCTTGAAAAAGTTGTCGAGGAACGAGACACCTTTTCCGAAAACCTTAAGACTCAGAGCGAACTAGTTTCTCAGCTGGATACACAGCTGAAGAGTAAAGATAATGAGCTTGGGCTTTTGCGAAATGCTCGCGAGGAAAAGGATGGCGAGATCAAGCTTCTAAATGAGGAGGTTTTAAAACTGAAAGAACATATCAAGGGGGAGGATGATCGGAAAGATTTGTTCAGCCGCATGCATGGTCGATATTTGTTTAGGGAATTCGGAATGCGGCCTCCTTTTTATCGCCTTGGTGTGAATGATCCTGATGCTTCACTAGATTCTGATAAAGAACTAGTTTCTATCCAAGATGTTCGGGACATAATAGCGCAGCTGCGAGAGGAGAATGCTGGGGTTGAGGAGTCCGAAGAAGTGGGTAGTGAAGATGTTGATACTGATGGTGAAGATGAGAATGTGGGGGGAGAGGATGAATTGGTGGGGGATTCTGGTAATAACCAGTCAGAGGGCGAGGAGCAGAATGAAGAAGATGATGATCGGATGGAAAAGAAAGAAGGGGTCCATGGTGAAAATATTGGTACCGAAGAGTCGACAAAGGAAACCTCGAAGGATTCTGTCGAAACTTCTGGCAACGAGGTTGGAAAGGATGCTGAAGCTGGTGGCCAAGCTGTTAAAACTTCCATGGACGACATTCCCGAAGTTGTGAATGCGAAGGATGATGGCGAGTATGGTAATCCTATTGCAAAGAATGGTCCCGAGGTGTTTTAGGGGTAAAACAATAGAGAGAATCTGAGGGGTAAAGTGTGAAGTGTGATGATGTAATAAGAAGTTGTAATGGTATTCGAGAGGTCAAGATCGAACAAGACTCGCCTAAACCAAGAAATGGCCGTTCGAGTATTGCTTCAGTTACTAGAACAGGATATAGGGTTGGTTTAGGGAGGGAAGCAGAGAAAGATGAGATCAGAGAATTGCTATAATTTCTGTGATGTTGATGATTAAATTGCTAAAAAATAATGGATATTCAGTTCTCACTAGATATTGAATGCTGAATGAGAAGAGTTAATCAATTATCAATGAGATATATTAATTATACTTGCACTGAATTAAACTGTTGAACTTGTCTGTTCTTGTTATTATTTTTTCCAAACTGGTCGAATGCCCTATTTATAGCAATAGAATTCCAACTGATCTCGTAAGAAGTGGAAGAAATGGAAGAGTGGGAGTGTGGAGTGAGTGGGGTCAGTTGTAAGAGTCTTGCGCCTAATAATAGGGAAGACTAACAACCCACTACCTTATCCCATCTTTCCAGCAACGTTCACACGACTTAGTGTCTTTCCCGTTGAGTGATTGAGCCGTTGAAATCACACGTGCCGTAGACCGCCAAACCAAAACCTTAAAGAATATCCCCCTATGTAACTTACTTGATTCTCGTAAGATTTGTTAAGTGTTGAATATTTGTTAAGTCAAAGATGACTAAGTGCAACGTCGTACCAATTACTGGTAAACTCAGGACTTTGCGTAAAGATAGAGATTAAGCGATAAGCTTGTATATCTCTTTTAGGTTTGGTTTAAGGATTGACCCGGGCAATCGCCATTTAAACCAATGAGATAAGTCTAAGGATTGAGCTATGCAACCGCCATTTAGACTGAGAGGATTTCAGCAACTCTCTGTGGCAATAGTCAAGTATATACGACTTTTGATTTGCCATAAATATGAGAAATTGGCTTGTGGCATGTAATGCACCAATTCTCTGAGTAATGAAGACATATGAATGTCCAAAATAATATAAGTCATAGCCATGAGCCATGATTAAGAATTATAGCACTGATTATAGAAGCAAGTCTATAATCAGGAAAGCAGACGAGT
>JAJJMA010213527.1:35673-48713 GCA_023529015.1 Papaver nudicaule | reverse complement strand
CGTGGATATCCAAAGGACAAAGGCAAGGATGGCTGTGGGCATCCAAGAACTAAGGCTAGGGATGACGCAAGGCTTCCCGAAGAAGTTAGGCAAGGGAGATGTCGTGGGCATCCAAGGATGAAGGCAAGCTAGTGGCCATGGGCATCCAAGGATTTAGGCTAGGAGATGGCGTGGGCATCCAATAAGCTAGGGCAGGGGATGGCCGTGGGCCTCCCAAAGAGTGTGGCGTGAATTGCCTAGGGTGTGGCTCGAGCATGAGCTAGGCCAATGCGCATGCATAGGTATTTTATGTGTAGGCTAGGGATATGGACCATGCTACTAGGCTAGGGTCGTGAGATATCAAAATATGACTAATGGTAACCAAATATCTTACCCCTATTGTAAAAATAAATTCATACCTTATCTCGAGCTATTCCAGGATGCCAGAAATTGACGCAAATTACTCCTGTGACCTCCTTGCCAAAAACCACCATCAACACGAGGATGCTTCCAAAGTTGACGATGTCGTCGTTAAGGAGGTTCTTGAAGACACAAATTAGAAGATGGTCCATCCCTTCTGCTATCTTGTTGTTCTTTTTATTTCTTTGTTGCCTCTGTATTGCATGTGACTTGCAAGGCTGGTTGTTTGTTTCTCCCTCAGATTATGTACCGTTTGTTTCTTGTTTCTTTGTGGAATGAAGCTATTGTGTTTGCAAATTTTCTTATCGTAAACTGTTTTTTGAGCCACTCGTGATTCGAAACACGAAGTCGTCCTTGCAATGCTCTAGGTTCTTATGGTTACTCGAGGTGCAACTCCAGGGAATACTTCGAAGTAAGAGATAGTAAACCAAGCTAGTGGGGGCTTATGGATCACCCTTCCCAAAGGCTTTTAGTTACTTGCCTGTTTTAAAGCAAACATAGGCTATCGAGGTCATAGGTACCCGTTTCGCCTCGGTATGTTGGGTGCATATCGAGGATACCAAGTATCCTCAAAGAGAATATGGTGTTATTCTGATGATCCATTTACCCCAAGTATAGTGAGGAACTTATGGTGGGTAGCTGCTATGATTGTTCCTTGATAATAAAGTAACACAATGGGGGAGTGCCGGTCAAGGATGGAGCTTAGACATGGTACTATTCTCATATCGCGGCCTAGAGTTCGAACCTTCTGTTTCTCGACAGCCCCTCCTCGAGGCTAAGTGTTGGTTTTTTAGAGGAGGTCCCTCGGCTGCATGATTCGCCTACTATTCCCATGAACACACGCGAATCAGATGCCTCGGGGTTCCATCCACCTTTAAAGGTAGATGTTAATCCCATTTATCGTCCCCTCGACGCCTCAGAAAGAGAGGTCCTCATGGTCGTGTGGTAGTGGGTTCAAATGCTTCATTGGCTTAGGTAGCCTAGATGCAAAGTACCCACCGCTAACGGGGTGTCTTGTGGGTAGAGGACTGTGTCATATAGCTCATAGGGCCCTTACGGCTTATATGATAATCAGCTCTGTGCCTGCTATTCGAGGTCTTTTTTATGTTTTTTGGCGTCTGGGCCTTGGCGTTAAGGCCTTTTAATTTTATTTGCGTCGAGGCACTAGGGGAGATGGCGTTGTTGGCCAGTTCGGTTTTTATGGCGTGAGAGCCTTTGGAGATCTGCCTATTTGAGTAAGGCTTTTGCCTGCATTTGTAGAATTTGGAGTTTGATTCGAGACACAGTTGTACAAAGTTTGGTAATAATTTTCTTTTACTCAAGGATACAGAAATATTTTTATGAATAGTAATTCCTTATGTACTTCGCATTCCAAGCATTGCCGAGTCCTGTCCCATCTTTTTCGTCGATTAGTTTGTATGCACCTTTCCCTGCTACTTGTTTTACTTTGAACGGCTCTTCCCAGATTGGCTCTAGTTTTCCTGCATTTCCCTTTTGGTAAGGTGGGATTTCACGCAATACCAGCTCACCAGGCTGGAATTCTCTTTCGATGACTTTTTTGTTGTATCCTCGAGCTAGCTCTTGCTGGTAGTTGATGATGTGTTGCCGAGCTTCTTCTCTATCTTCTTCGAGGTCGTCTAGCTTTGCATAGATTAAGTCTGCTGTGAGATTTTGCTCCCATGATTTGTATTTATCTGTTGGTATCATTATTTCTGTAGGTAGCACTGCCTCAGTCCCATATGTTAGGTGAAATGGAGTCATTCCTGTTGCACGTCTTCGAGAAGTTTGGAATGCCCATAGTACGTTGTGCAGGTGCTCGCACCACTGTTTTTTGTGATGTAATACTCGTTTTTTCAAGTTATCCCCTATTGTTTTATTGGTTGCCTCGGCCTGGCCGTTGCTTTGTGGGTATATTGGCGTCGAAGTTCCTAGTCTTGCGTTATACTGGTTTAGCAATTCTCTGACGTCAGCACTCAGGAACTCCTGAGCATTATCCGAGACTATCTCGGCAGGGACCCCGAATCGACAGAATATGTTTTCCCAGAAGAAGGTGAACACCTCTCGGCCTGTGTGGTTTCTTAGAGCTTTAGCCTCGATCCATTTTGAGAAATAATCAGTTGCCACGATAATGTACCTTTTTTTGCCCTGTTCCTGGAATGAATGGACCGACGATATCTACATCCCATTTGGCGAAGGGCCAAGGGCTTAGTACTGGATTTAAGTTTGTTGCTGGTGCATGAATTCTTTTAGCGAATCTCTGACAAGGATCACATTTCTGGGATATGTCTTTTGCGTCGGCATGCATGTATGACCAGTAGTACCCCTGGGCCTTGGTTCTTTGTGCAAGGGCTCTTGCACCACTGTGAGTTCCTGCTTCGCCACTGTGTAGTTCCCTCATTAGTGCCACACCGTCTAGTCGATGAACACATCTTAGCAGCGGTCCCAGGAATGATTGTCGGTATAGAACTCCATCTAAAAGTCGATAATTTGCTGATCTACTCATTATTTTATGTGCTTCAAGTGGACTACTTGGTAAATCCTTGTTCTCCAGGTATTTCCTTATGGGTGCCCTCCAGTCATCATCTTCGTCTTGGATGGTCATAACGAGTTCTTCTCCGAAGTCTTCTATCGAAGATTTCTTTATTCTGCCAATCTCGATGGAAATGATGTCTCAGTTTGTCATTTTTGAGGCGATAAACGCCATGGCATCTGCATGGCTGTTGTCTTTCCTACAGATGTGGAGAATTTTTAGATGGGGAATCTTTGTCATTAGCCGTCTTGCTAGTTTCTTGTATTTTGATAGTGAATCGTTGGATTAGTAGCTACCGTCGAGCTGTCGTACTACGAGTTGTGAATCTGTGGTTATGCGTGCTTCTTGGATCTCCATTTCTATCATGTACTTTAGAGTATGAATCATTGCCTCATACTCGGTTTCGTTATTTGTTGCTTCGAACTCCAATCGGAGAGCATATACTGTACGCTTCCCTTCTGGCGAAGTGAAGACTATGCCAACTCCTCGACCATCTCTATTTACTGATCCGTCGATGAATACCTCCCACCTCCGAGGAGGGCATTGCTCCAGCAGGTCGGGTGGTCCTTCTTCGTCCTCAATCCCTAGTATTGGCTCTTTTTCGTAATCTTCTTCGATTGGGAATTCTGCTAAAAAGTCTGCGATAATTTGTGATTTTAATGTTGTTCAAATTTCGTAGACCACGTCATACTGGCCTATTTGTGCGTTCCATTTCGCAATTCTCCTTGCTGCCTGCATATTTTTTTAGAACATATTCGAGTGTTTTGGTTAGCACAATGATTTTGTAGGTCTGGAAGTACGTTCGAAGCTTTTGAGTTGCTACTACCAACGCAAGTATGAGCTGTTCCAGCTTGGTGTAGTTTTTCTCGGCCTGGAATAGTGTCCTACTGATGTAGTATACCGGCTTTTCTTCCTCTCTGGTGGTTACAAGGACTGCACTGATGGCGTCCGAGTTGGCTGCAATGTAGAGTCTCAAATCTTCATCCTTCTCTGGGCGTTGTAGAGCTGGTAAGCTTGCCAAGTAGTTTTTGATTCCTTGAAATGCAGCCTCCCTCTCATCTGTCCATACACACTTTTCTCCCTTTTTCAAGATGCTAAAGAAATTTTTGCATCTGTCCGAAGATCGAGCAATGAATCTGCTAAGGGCTGCCAGCCTTCCATTTAGGGCTTGTACGTCCTTTACAGTTGTGGGCGACGGCATCTCCCGAATCGCCTGTACCTTCAATGGATCTGCTTCGATACCAGTCTTCATGACAACGTATCTCAAAAACTTTCCCGAAGTAACTCCGAAGATGCATTTTGCTGGGTTGATTTTCATATTGATTTGACGCATTTTTTCCAGTATTTCTCGTAGGTCTTCGATGTGAGTTTCCGCCTTTTTGCTCTTTACTAGCATGTCGTCTACATATGCCTCAACAGTCTTTTTTAACCAGCGACGGAAGATATTCTCCATAACTTTTTGATACGTGGCACCGACATTCTTTAATCCAAACGGCATTGTTGTGTAACAATATAACCCGTTGGATGTTAGAAATGTTGTGTGCTTTTGATCTTCTTCTGCTAGAGGAATCTGGTTGTAACCAGAGTAACCATCCATGAAACTTAATAGCTCATTTCCTGCTGTTGCATCCACCATTTGATTTATGCTGGGAAGTGGGTGTGGATCCTTAGGGCATGCCTTTTTCAGGTTGCTAAATGCAGATCCGCACTCCCTTGTTTTTCTTTGGAACGATGACCATATTCGAAATCCAGTCTGCATATTGTATTTTCTTGATGATTCCTGTTGCAATCATCTTGTTGAGCTCTGATTCCACCGCCGTCTGATACACATCTGCTAGCTTTCTAGGTCTTTGCTTAAATGGTCGCACCGAAGGGTTTAGGTCTAGGTGGTGACATGCTAAGCTTGGGTCAATTCCCGACATCTCGCTCATTCTCCAGGCAAAAACATCTGTGAATTCCTTCAGTAAGCTTTCCAGTTCTGCACGATGTTCCTGTTTCATTAATGTTCCAATTTTTACAATTTTTGGTTCCTCACTAGTTCCGATGTTTACGTCCTCGGTGGGCTCTGTCGGGGTAAAGTTTGGTGTTTCCTCGTTCATTGCGGTAGGATCCTTTGGGGCTTCCTTCGTGATTGCTCCCTTGTCTCCTCTGATTACTTGATTAATTTCTTTATCGATCATTTCTGCCTTTTGCTGTCTGCGCCGCTCTCTTCGATTCCGTCTTGCGTATCTTCTTTGCTTGATGTCCTTTTCGTGACACGCCTTCGACTCCATGATTTCACCTTTAATTTCACCTATACTGGTAGGAGTTGGGAATCTGAGTTTCTGATGCAGTGTAGAAGGTACTCCCAAGATCCCATGCAGCCATGGTCTTCCCAAGATTGCGTTGTATGGTGACTCTATGTCCAGGACACAAAATGTGGTTTGCAGCTTCATCGAACTTACGTAAATTGGCAATGAGACGCCACCTTCGGCTTCGAAGCTCTCCCGTTGAATCCGTATATGGTATAATCCGAAGGCATCAGCGAGGTACTTTGGAAGAACTTCCTGTATGCCATCCCGAAAAGGACGTCTACAGAGCTCCCTGGATCAATCAATATCCTTGGCAATGATACTCCATTTATGTTTATAGTTATTACAAGGGGAGTGTTGCTTGGGCCGTCTTCAGGAAGGTCGTCTGCTGAATAAAATATTGGCTCCAACTGCCATGACTCGAATGTCCTTGCCTCTGCAACACTCATTATCTCCTTTCCATCTTTGTCTCTCTTGTGGATCCTTCCTGTGATGTTACTTCGCGAGCTGGTGCTTTCCCTCGAGTGAACCATTGATTTGCAATGGGCACTTCGTACCGAAATTCCATTCGCCTTATCATTTTGATGATCTGTTATGACGTCTTTTTCTTGTGTAAGCGACCCTACAAAACGCAACTGACAAGTGAGGTCCACATTTTTTATTGTGCCCTAGTGGTCTGACATGTATAATTCTTCTGTCCATATTATTTTTGTAGGGTTGTTAGAATTGTTTCCTTTTTTGCTGAAACCTTATTTTGTACTATCTTTGATGAGGTTTCACCGGGAAACGTATGGTGTGCCTGGTTGGACCTCTGCCTTTCAAGTCTTGGATTCCTTGAAGAAGTATTGATGTTATCATGCTGATGATTTTCTCAAAACCCTTGGACGTACTAAAGCTTTTAAGATCTTTAGACACCCAAGGTGGTGGAGCTCAAAAAATGATAAAAATGTGATGAAAATACGATTTTAAAGAAGAGTTTGAAAACCCTAGAAATTTTTTTTAGAAAAATTTGAAAATCATAAATCACAGGCAAACCCTAAGTTGTTTTAATGAGTCCCTATTTCTAGCGCCAAACTGTGTGAGTATAAAATCTGCATAAGCACTTCATACCCGACAGCCATCAGATCTATAATAATGCTACAATCGTATACACAATATTTATTCATATATGAGCACGAGGAGAATAAGAACAGTACCGAAGATAATCTAAATAAGAGAAGATGTAAAATAAGAACACAACTATCAACTGAATTTCATTCTTAGCTAACACATGGATATGATCCTTTAGAAGTTTAGAGGAGAAGCTAACCTAATCTCACTCTCACGACTTAGGTTATCTCCAAAATCCAACCCTTACAATGGTTCTCGAGCTCGCCTTATATAGGCCGAGCCTGAAGTGGTTTACAGCTAATAAGACAAACTACTCAATCGTGGTGGTGTCAGAGCTTGTCGAGTAAGGCGGTTCATTCAGTGAGTCCTCCGAAGATGACTTCACGTTCTTATCCTTCGATCGTCTGTGCGAGTCTTCTTTCATCGAGTTCTTCCTCGAGGTCACTTTGTAGGTTAACCCGAAGTAGGGCTGCGACATCTTTGGGCTGGGCCTTGTCCTTCTAATCTCGACATGTGTCCCGAAGGTGTTTTACCCTCCACACCTATCGTGAGGGTAACCAAGCGACAGATGATTTGGACAACGAGGCTGTACGGATACTCGAATCAAAGCACCTGAAGATCGAAGATGGAGTGTAAACGAGGAATCTACGAGACTTCTTTAATGGTTAGTAGAACTTTGATTCGATGAATGTCTATTACCTTTTCTATCATCCGAAATATAGTCGAGATTTACTATGACCATAATGAAAATTAAAGAAGAAAATCCTTCCCAAGATTTGATTCATCTCGAATAATCTTGAGTGGGACGATCAAGTTCTACTTGATAAAACTAAGGATATTCGAGAATTATTGTTGCAACATTGAGTTATTACAATATAAGTTTACTTATTTTGGAAATTGAAGAGTAATCTTCTAACTCCTGAGCAGTAGGTTCGCCAACCTAGTGTGGGCAACGTGATGAAGGTTCATCAACCTTTGCATTTAGGCTCGCCAACCTACTAGGCTTTTCAAGATTTAGGTTCGCCAACCTTTGCAACTAGGTTCATTAACCTTCATGGTCTAGGTTTGCCAACCTGTAATGACCCGCAAGCAGGTCAATGGATATTGACTGGCCAAATGACAATTAAATCGCGTATTGACTTAATTAATTGAGTTCAAACACCAAATATAGAAATTAATAAAATAATAATTTGAATACGATTTTAGCACCATTAGATCTCGAAAAGTTATGCGAAATCGACTATTAAAATGCGTCAATCGGATGTTGGACGAGGAAGATACGACACTCGGAAGATGAAGTCAAAACTAGACATCCCTTAGTAAATAAGTTATCTCTTAGTAATTCGTTAAAGCTAGTAATAGTAAGTTGATATTTAACTAGGGTGTAAACGGGGTGTAAGTAAATTATGGTTATAGTATAAAAAAAAGAAGTAAATTACGGTTATCCCTTAGTCAAGAGACATCCCATAGTAATATCTAGGATTTTGTAATAATAGGTGGTATAATAAGAGTGTAAATTTAGTGTTTTAGGTTAAAATGAAAATAAGTTTAATTTGTTTTTTCTTCTTATCTACGTAAGTAGGAGGTGTTCATAAGGTGGTGGTGTTGAGTTTTAAGGAAAACAGAGAAGTAGATAGAGAGTGAGAAGAGTAGAGTTTAGAGAATAAATAGGGTGTTGAGGAGAGTAAGGAAGAGAAGAATATGTAGAAATAGGAGGAGTGTGTTTGATGTTCATGGTGAGGATTATGATGAAGTTGATCAAGGGGATGATTTCGATGATGGAGGTAGAACATAACCTCAAGGTAACCTTGACAATTGGTTTATATAACCTAAATATGAATTGGGTACTTGTTAGGTGTGAAAGATAGTATAAAATCAATCTTATAGATAGTTTTCATGATCATCATGAATTTATGTAATTTTGTCCTGTTTTGTGACGCGATTTTGATTAGCTTATGATTTTATTTGATTTTCGTGTTCAACATGAGATCTGTAGGTTTGTCTCTTATCTTTCCATATCAATTGAGTTACTTCATTTAGTGTTTTTTTTTTTGAAACAGGGTGGATACAATCTTGATTACAAGTTTATTAATAATACCTCATTGAATTGAGGTTTGAAGGATACAAGGTGGATACAATCTTGATTACAAGTTGATCAATTACATTAATAATCGAAAAACAAGCAAAATACAACATTTACACAATTTGAGATTCAATGATCCGAATAATAAGATATATACCATAAATTTGAATTCTGATGAATAATTTGATGCAGGGTTTCAAACCACTTTTGTTGTTGATCATTGTAAACATCTGATACTTCCATAAAAAGGAAGTGATATGCCCAAGTTGATGCAATCAATTTCGGCATTTGTTGATCGTCTCTGTCGACAAATTGATCAATACTACTCCGAATTGACACGCCTTTAACGATGTGATCGTTAGTGTAATACCACCAAAAGATGCCCATAAGGCTATAGAGAAGATGAAAAACATAATTTACATCAAATGCTATAATGCAATTATGTTATATATATATTGGATTAATCCACCCGGATCTTAAACTAGTGCAAGATCCGGGAAGAAAGAAGAAGAGATATTAGAAAAACCCAATGAAAAAGATGAAGAAAACTGAATTTTATGAAGATAACTCATGATAGGATGAACATAACTGTTTGTTAAAAGAAGATATTGCATAGAGATTTTTTTTTTGGGAGAGAGAACGTGGAAGATCGTTTTAGTGACCGTTTAGTGTTGAAATGAATTTTTGGTGACCGTTTTAGTAAATGGATGTAAATCTGGGAATTTCTGGAAAACCAGACGTGAGATAGTGAGTTCATGGACTTTTTGAGTTATGTTAGAGATCAAATTAGGTGTTTGTCAAAACATAAAAGTTTTCCTAGAGCTATAACATGATTATATTGGATCAAAATTGAGTAAGTTAGAAGCCCCGAAAGTTAGCTACTTGGACTGGTTTGGAGTACTTGAAAGTTGAGAATTTGGCTAAGTAAGGGTGTGGGTGATAAACGAGTCAGACCGAGTTAGAAGCTGACTCAAACTGAGTCAGATGTATATATGGATTAGTTAATTGGGTAAGCGGGTCGGTGAATGGATACAGGTTATGGGTGACCCGGATCGGTGTATGGATGACATGTGTCGGTCCAGTTGTGTGGGCCGGGTCAGGTTGGCCCCCATGACCAAAGGTTTAGGGCCAGTTTCACTATTTTGGGTTTTTGGATTTCGTAGGGTCCGAATTAGGTTTTGATCTCTGCTGCAAAGTTGTAGAGTTTCACGAGACCTTCGAAATGACATATATTCCATCTCATTTTGATATGTAGATTATTTATTAATAAATAAATGGTGAATAATAGATTAAAGAAGAAATATTAAAATTAGAAATATTAGTAGTTTCACTTAGATATTAATTATGAACTTGTAGGATATTGTATTGTACTTATTGTATGAGCCTATTGGCTATTCAATGAATGATTGTGTGATTAACCATTACTTTTTATTAACAACGCTTAGTACGAAAGATGGACCAGTGGATGGAGGACTTCAAGGTAGGCATGGATTTTCATCAATCCAGGTGGGAACTCTTATAACCTTTCTGTAATCATTAAGTAGTTTAATGTTTTATTATTATGCAAGCATGTTTGTGTGTATTGGATGGGTATGCGCCTGATGTGCATTCTCTTCTTTCCCTGCGAGGAGTGCCTGTGTAAACCCACAGATCCTTGCTAAGTTCTAATAGGGCGGAGAACGGGCTACAATATTATCTAATAGGTGTGTGAATTGGCACCAGTATTATAAATAGCACGGCACGAATATTATTATTTTATACAATAAATTTATCTAATTGGTGTGTGAATTGGCACCAATATTATATTCATATATCTGGGGAAAGCGGTCATGTGCATGTTGTGCTTGGTTGATAATTATTTTCCGGACTTCAGTAGCGAGATCGGAGTTATTCTAACGTTACTTCTGTAGATCATTAGGGAAATGATATTTTATGGATATTGTAGTATGGGATGCAATATCTGAGGAAGTGAGGTTAAGTAACACCATTTTCTGTAATAGAAGTAATTATGTTTACTACATGATGTTATACTACCATTACTTCGGGAGAAATCCTGGTTTCATAATTTGTATGGGCACTTTATGAGATTGCTATGCGGAGGCAGGTTAGAGTAACATTTTCCTTTCTTTTGATGTGCTGAGTGTTTGAAGAAAAAGGTGTTTACTGCTTCTTTTAGTAGAACTGCAAGCATGTTAGTGATTACTTGAGTGAAATACTTGTTTTCCACTGAGCACCCTTTAGGATGATGTGCTCACTCGTTTCCACTTCAGTTTCAGTTATCAGAAGCGATGGTGCACGTGAAAATTTACGATTCGTAATCGAAAGCGTTAGCAAGTTAATGGTTGTGATATATTTTATATCTTTGTTATTGTAACAACAACACATTATTATATTTATATCACTTGAGAGGTTTTCATTTATATAATATATCAGAGAGGGATTAAATTTGGGGTAATCTGTATTAAAAACTTGTAATTTGAAGTTTAAATGTATGTATCAGATCTTTAATGCCTCATAGCGTACATTGTGCCTTTGACTTCTAAGTAGGTCGATTTTTGGGGCGTTACACAACCTTTCAATTTAGGTTCGCCAACCCAATAGGCTACAATTCCAAAGTTCAAAAACTAGGCAATTAGGTTCGCCAACCTTCGGATTTAGGTTCGCGAACCCAAATGCGTGACTTAGTCAGAGTCGGTTGACCAGTGCGTAAAATTTAGTGCTAAGGACTTTTAAGGCTCTTCTTCTTTGATTTTAGGGCAATCTTTTCACACATATTGGTGGCACTTGTGACACTATTTTTGGTGTGAAGAGATCAAGGTTTTCTTTCCTTTATTGATCTAACTTAATTTTATTAATTTGAGATCTTAAACTAGGAAACTTCTACATTTGCCGATAGACTTTATTAAAGAAATTCCTTAAGAAGAGTAATTTCGATAATGTGGAAGTTAACTATGTTTGGTTAATTCAAGGTTATATTTGTGAGTTAATTATCTTTGGTAATTACTTGCAAGCTGTTATTCACAAACCTTTGAATTAATTGGAAAGAAATCATTGTTAGGAAAGAATTATGTAAGGTAACAAGTCAATACTTGCCATCCTAGAAGAGTTCCTTCCTTATACTTGAATCTCAAGTTAGCTTAATTCTAAGAAACTAGTCCCATTAATTCACTATAAATAAAGAGGACCACGCAATGCTACAACTCATCCCTTACACATTTGTGTAGCATAAGTTTGCATTGTTATCCTCCAAATCGTTTTATCGGTTCGACTAAAATGACTTCACATTGGGGATCCATGAAGCACAAGTTCTAAACTTAACTTAATTGATAGATTTTTTCTTGTTGATTGGTCGTCTTATACAACGAAAGTTGCTAGACGTAAGAGAACCAATCAGGATAGAAGATTTCGCTTAGGCGCTGTGTGCTTGTAAGTCCTAAGGAGATCTTGCAAGGGAATCACTCGAGTTATTCTCGATTGACCTTGTTTGTAATAGCTTCGGAATAAGTTCTCGTAATCCGAACTATTGAGCTAGGGTTTTATACTCCGAGCTATATAGATTCAGTTCACAAATTTAGGTTTTTCCATTATCGTTGGAGGACGATTTTGGTGTAAAGTCTTCACTGCAGCTGAAGCAACTTCCAGTGGTTCATGGTTGTACCTTTGGTATGGATGCATCTTAATTGCGACATTGATTGTGTAATGCAAAATGCTAACACTTTTCATGACTGGTTATTACTAAAAAGGAAAAAGGTAACGATGCAATGAAATATAATATGCTTTCTAGTATTTTAACATGCATGTCATGTATGAAAGGCAAGACGCAATGCAGTGTTTAAAAAATAAAAACAAAACAGTGCAATAACAACTAGGAGAATTGTCAAACTCATAAGTAGTTTTTTGTGGGTAAAGATAAAAGACTATGATATCATGCAAGCCTTGTATTATAATCCTTTAATTGATGAATCTTAGAAATCACAAACAGTCAACTATATGATACACCAACTTACATTGTGGTAAGAGTAAACATTGCTCTGTCAATGTTGGATCCAATACTAGTGCAAGTATTGGACTAACAATGGTTGACGTAAAGAACCAAGGTAAAGAACCCTTGCTAAAATCCATCATAACGCCCCATTTGTATTTTTACGGTATCCCCCTATGTATAGTAGTTAAGAAGCAGGTTTCATATTGAAAAGGTTTGCATGAAAACTAGAGAAGCTAGGGGTAGCTGGATAAATGTACCAACAGAGAAGATCTTGAGGTACCATGATCTAAGCTGGCTTTTTAATGGGAAACCGAATTGAGTGGATATCATATCATCTTCCATAGTGATTCACAACCTACTTTAAAGCTACTGATAGGCATCTACACTTAAGCCACAGAAAGAAGATTCCAACAGAGCACTGACTTCGGAAACAAATCGACTTTTGATATAAACTTCAAAGCAATGGCATCTGTTTACAGAGTAGATACAATTATATGGGCAACACATCAATTAGTTTTCTGTAACAACTTCTCGATTCAGAATAACTGGAGAGACGAAAACCCGAGGGTCATTCTGAACCATCTGGACAACTGTAACTTAAATGAAATTGTATCAAACTCTCATCCCTTCTTTGAAATACTC
>JAJJMA010213527.1:0-35663 GCA_023529015.1 Papaver nudicaule | reverse complement strand
ATTCTCCTCTCGTGACCTAGGTCGCACGGACATGCCTATTTTAGAGTCGTGTCCGCGTGAGACTCTTGTCCGACACTTAGACGCGCGGTCTCCGCGTTAGACACATCAGTGACATCGCATATACATATATCATACATGATTTTAGTATAAATGTGTGTTACCAATGCAAAAAAATTCAATACGCCCGTTATAAATGCTTATTCATTTACGCTATTTTGATTTATTAACAATTTAATAACGTTATTAAAACGTCACATTTACAATATCTATATTTTAGTATAAAATATCGTTGTTGTAATAACGTGTCCGCACCCTATTTCTTTTGACAACTTGTCGTGCAACCGCTTGTGACTGAGTTTGGGTTATAGTTCGTGTTAGGTTTCGGTTTTCTCCTGATATTTTTTTCCTATGGCCAAAACACAACACCCTATGGCCAAAACATGCAAGTTATTGGTTTTTTATGCAAGGTAATTTAATTACGCCCGATATTTTAAGGGCGATGGGTTTTTCATTAGGGGAAAGATGTGCTTATCATATCCCATCCCATTTTTAAGGGGTGCTAAAATTTTGTGCAAATACTAAAAGGTCCCTATACAATAATTTTACTACTAATCTTACTACTAATTCAGTATCAACAAACACTCTTCTTCTCTCTACTTCATTTCTTCATCTCTAAAATCCCAAAAAATTAAACTTTAACAACTTCAAAATTCGGAACACTAATTTTACTATTAATCTTACTACAAAACTAATAAAAAACACCCAAACAAAAACCATCTTCTCTATATCATTAACAACAAACAATCTTCTTCTCTCTATTTCATTTCTTCATCTCTAAAATCCAAATCAAACTTTAACAACTTCAAAATTCGGATTTTGAAACTTGGTTTGTTGATTAACTTACAATACAAAGATGGTTGGTCAAACATAATCGAATGATGCTCCAATGAGGAGATTAGTTCACTAAAAACACTATGATTTATCTGATAAATACTCAACTTTTTCTAGTTACATAGACAAAATCGTCAAGCTTTTGTCTTACAATCATGACAATTGTTCTTGACTGTATAAAAATCGTCATGGTTATGACCATCGACCTTGACGATTGTTCATGTTTTTTTTTTCCAGAAATTTCAAGATTTAGACAAAGGAAAATCAAGAAAAAAAACTAAGAATCGTCAAGGTTTTCAAGGTTTCCTTGACGTTTTTTGTCACAGTTTTCGCAACGTTTATATTCGTTGCAAAAATTAGTTACTGTTTCGGGCGACAGATTTGCAACACTTTTAAGATTTAGCAACGAATATAAGCGTTGCAAATACTGTGAACAAAAGTCGTCAAGGAAAAGCCTAAAACCTTGACGATTTTTGGTTTTTTTTTTCTTGATTTTTCCTTTTTCTAAATCATGAAATCTCTGGAAAAAAAGTATGAAAAATCGTCAAGGTCGATGGTCATAACCATGACGATTTTTCTACAGTCAAGAACAATCGTCATGATTTTAAGACAAAACCTTAACGACTCTGGGTTAATTTGAAGTCTATGTTTCATCGATTTAATGAAATTTTTTGGGTTTTTTAAATTAGATAGATTGGATATCTAGTAGTGATTAAATAGTTAGTAGGGATGAAGAACTATGGATTATGAATGTTTGTTTTGAATGTGAAGGATGATAGTGATTATTGATGACCGAACTTGATGAAGATCAACATAATTTTTGATAATGGAGATAAAGTCTTGATGAAGATGATGGTGATGAATTAAATCATATCATTAATTTTACTAATCAAATGGAGTTCGCACCTAATCATATCATTAATCTCTACTAATCAAAGGTTGTTTTATATTTAAAAAAATATATTTTATATGAGATGATCTTTTTACTTCATTTTAACACTATTTTGGTCGTAATTAACAATTACGATCTTAACATATTAGCAACAATCACTTTAACCGGTGCATAAAAAGAGAATGCAAATTTTATGCATTTTAATGTAATTACGTTTCTTACTGCTTCGATCTCATAATATGTTATGTATGTGGAATATGCAAAGATGATCTTACACTTATGAAACAAAAGAGGGGAGACATCTACCAGTTGATTGACTGTACCGATGAACTGAACTTCCAGCAGTGATTATTGTCGAGTATATAACATAGTATTTTAATTAGGTTGCTTGGGTTTTAAAACTTATAAAAAAAAGAGAGGAAACAAACGGATAAATGGCATGAGGCAATAAGAGAATGTGCATCATTTTCATCAGGCACTAAGATAAGGAAGTTATTTGCGACCTTTTTACTGAATTGCAATGTTGTTGAACCAGAGATACTATGGGCACATAATTGGGAATACTTATCTCTTGGATTTGTTTGTAGCAGTTTATTTTGTGTTCAGTGAGCGTTTTTCTTTTGACATTCAATTATTTATTTTCTTATTTATTTTTGGTTTTGAACAGCCCGCTGGGTTAAGGAAACCCAAACCAAAACCAAAAAACAAAGAAAGCAAATTACAAACGATAGTAAGTCATAAGACTTCTATCCTACTCAAGTTTAGTATTTAATTGTTATTAATACATTATTTATTTTTATGGCTATTAGTAGGTTATCAAATACAGATCAATAATTTTCTTGAATTATGCTTTTAAACCCGTGCTACGCACCGGGTAGGGTGATTGTTTTTGTTATAGTGTGGCGGGGCTCCGCCCCGCCCCCTTGTTTAATTAAAATAAAAGTAATTCAATAAAAGGGAAAAAATTGATTGCTATTAGTAACCACTATTTGATATCCTTCTTAGATATGATAAAAAAATATGTAACCATCAAATTTGGATCACAATTAGTATTTGGTTTGTTATTCGTACTAAGATTAATCATCTACCGTCTACAATGATGAGAGAATGCACCTGATAAGATGATAATTTTTAATTGGGAGTGGCGGGACTCCGCCCCCGTTGTTCAGATTAATTGAAACGAAGCAAACCTGCTGTGAAAAAATAAATAAATGGATATCTTAAGACATGAATACCATACAACAATTGCAACATACAACTAAAGCATCGGTTACTATTGTTAATTTGGTGTAACACACCTTCGTTACACCACACCATAATTTAAAATTGTCGCAAATCAGTTCATTATCCGACATTACTATTTTTTGTCCGGATGCGTTATAAATCTCTAATTAATTTAGTAATCTAAAATCAATGCAATCCCAATCTACCTTGTTATGCAATTGAACATGAATTATTAATTACAGTGTCCTGCATTACTTAATTAGCAATTACAACATACAACTGAAGCAACAATTACTATTTGTCCAATAAATTATTTGTTAATTTGTGTGGGACGGCCCTTCGTCACATGACACCATAATGTAAAGTTGCCGCAATTTAGTTTCTTATCCGACATTGCACATTTTTTGGTCTAGATACATTAAAAAATCTTAATTTAGTAATCTAAAATCAATGCATTCCAGTCTATCTTGTTATGCAATTGAATATGATTTGTGAATTACAGCTTCCCGCAATACATTTTTTTTGTGTATTTATATGAAAGAATGCAACTGATAAGATCGTAACTGTTGATTGGGAGTGGCGGGGCTTCGCCCCGCCCCGCCCGTTCAAATTCAATAGAACATGTCTTAGTTGAAACGAAGCTAACTTACTCTTAAAAAATAGAATATTCTTAAGACATGAATAATAAAGTTAATTAGCAGTTTCAACATACAACTGAAGTAACAATTACTATCCAATAAATAATTCTTATTGTGTGTGGCACACCCTTTGTCACACCAGAGCATAGGTTAAAATTGCCGCAATTTAATTTCTTGTCCAACATTTTTTACTTATAACATTTTTTCTTATCTAAGACCATGATGATTAAATTAGAAATTAAATAAGAAATTATCTTAAATCGGCACCATGCTTCTAAAATTAAAGAAAGAAAGGGAAACAAATTAGTTGTTATGGTTTGTAAGAAGTTGGCACCACAAACAGACTAATAAATTGGATCTGCTGCAAACGTATCCTATGTGGGCACATCGCTGGGCAACCCAAAAAATGATCAACCAATTCATAAATGAACTGAAAAGATTCAATAATTGTTAATCGATAACAAAAACCTAAACAAAAACCTTAATACTAATAAATCCATTCCAATAAATCCAAAAGATATGTAGCCTAAATAATAACCCAATATAAAGAACCATAGTGTACATTTAAAAAAGAGACTGCATGATTCTAAATTGGCTCCTTTTCTAAATTGAAAACTCCATCTTATTCATCCCCAGGAGCAATCTTTAAAACCTCCAACACTTTGAAATTGTCTGGCTGGATACGATATTCACTGATTGACACCTTGAACACGAAGGCCTCACCTGCTATACTGTAGGATACCATCAAAGACTCGACTGGGTCCTTAATCTGTCGAATTAGAATAATCATGGACACCAAATGAAAATCGCATTTTTAAGAAGGGCCAAAATACCTTAATCAATTACAAATGTACTTGCAAGTTGTGTTTTTCAATACCTGGTACTGTTCTTCAGCAGTACAGCAGCAGTATGCCCTACGACAGTAAATGTTGCATTATCTGTCCTATCGTTCGCCCTTAGATGAAGTAGAAACCTTTAAAATAGAACCAACAGTTAAATTCAATATTTTATTTACACACATTTCATATGTATGCTTGAATTCCCTTACCTTGGTGTCTCTCCAGAGATCGATTACCGCATTCACTGCAAGAACCCTGGCCATTTATATATTGCAATGCTCAGTTTTGCAGGCCATATAGTACAGGCTTTATGGAATGCTAACCCGAGAACCACTGCCTCGCAATACTGGATTGTACCCTGTATCAAAGAATGGCTGGCAATTACCTTGTTGTTGTAATCCCGGAGCATCTCACTTAAAGCACACACATTAAACCCATTATATTTTGATTTTCACATCCCATAAAACAAATCTTGCTGACATATGCTGCAGTAGTAGCTCAATCTTGCCCCATAAGACTAAGCCTTAAGATTAGAGGATAGTGAATCCGACGTGAATTGAACATGCAACTTTCTGACATAGAGTCAGACGCGCTACCATTGCGCCACAGATTCATACTTCAAGCAAGTTAAGGAGTTAGTTTAAACAGTGGAGGAAAAAGAATGAAGCATTTAATATAGCCATAACAAAAAATAAAAAAAATCAGGGAACAAAATAGCACACCATATTAGGAGGTTCGAAAACTACCGGTAGACACCCACATTTGCACCATGTATCCCTCAGATGTTTAAACATTGCCCAGTGGCTCGATTTTTAAGCAATAAAAAAGGCTATCCAAATGATAAATCATATAAACTTACCTTCGAAATGTTTTGGCTTCAAATTGGGACACTATCCATCACCCATGTACACTTCCACTTGTTTAAGCGCCAGGGACAGGTGATAGGCATGGGACTCTTGTGATGCAGAAACTCGGGGTTCCAAACTCCTCATTGTTTAACAAATCAAGTGTAAGCTGGTAATAAACCACAACACTCGAAAGTGGAAACGACATGGTCCTAATTGTATGTTTTTTACCAAAAAACAGGGGGTGGGCACGGTATTTCTATAATGAGGTATATGGCATCAATACGCGGTTAAAGATATATAGGAAAAGAAAATTAAAGAGCATGAGAACTGGTAGAAATGTGCTTAACGCACACAACTAAAAGAAACACCCAATTCTAGGGCATGAGAAACAATTAAAAAGAAATTACTAATAAGGTACCTGCTATTCAAGTTTCCTCTAGCCACTTTTCATCCATGTTTGTGCCACCGATAACCATCATCAAATTTGTCTATTTCAGACTTATGTTTGGACAACAACTCTTGGTTCACTAACAGTTGATTCCACATTTGATTCAATATAACAGTTCTTTATCTTCCTGCATTACGCAAATTAGATCTGTAACTAAGTAAACAAAACTTAATGCGAATCATGCAAGTGACGAATGGACAACAGAGACAAAGGAAACCAAATTTGTTCTGATTAGAAAATATGGTTCTTCCTCTTCATACTAAAAGATAAAATCTTTAGGCAATTTAGTAGATAGGTTCTGTCAACGATACTCGCTGAATGGATAATACGTACCCAAAGTAAGCACAAAGCTCAAATTGCATTGACAAAGTAAGCACAAAACTTTCATATGTAATTAAGCTATGTAGAGACGCATTGAGTGGGAAGAGCGGACAGGTGTGGTAGGAAATGTGGATTAGTTCTCCAGACCATGCATCTGCGAGGCATCGTAGTGAATGCGAAAGAGAAGTCATTTTTTTTTTCCCGAAGGAAGTCGTATCATTGTTAGGTTGGAGCCACAGATCATCACATGCGTACACTGTTATAATGGAGAAACGGATTGGGACTTGAGAATTGCAAAAATCAGTGATCTGGATATTGTAAGATGTTTATAGTCAATAGTTTAGATGTAGCATGGTGATTAAATTGTTACATATCGGAATGCACGTACTTCATTGACGGTACACATGTAACTACAACGATTAGATAACCTTCTAAAATTTAGTAAAATACATTACTGGGGACAGAGAGCAAGGTAAACTTGAATTATACTGTATATATTTTTAAAATTTTGAATGACCTTAACAACTTGAAAATAGGACGAAGATAGCTATGTCAAAAACTTTGAGCAATCACAAAAAATGAATGTTAACGCCAAAATAAAGTAGATAGGAAATATATTACCTGCTGATTAGCCATGGGAGAAAGGCCACAAACATAATAAACCTGCCTAGCATGTCCTGTAATCTAAAACAAACCAAAATAGGTAACCTCAAGCATGTTCCCCTTGTTTCCCTGAAGCCTGGAAAGTAAACACGACATGTGATGCTAGTGATTTGTATGCAAATACTTATTTAGTAATTCAATAGTGATTTTACTTACTTTTCCCTGAATTCATGTGCTTGTAGAACTTCCGGATTAACCAACACTCTCGATGCAGGTGAGGTCCAAAGGACGACTGAACCTGTGATATTACCGGGTTTAATGTTAGAGGGAATTCCAAAACTACAAACCATGCACCGAAAGTAGCACTAAAAAGACTCTGTTACCTTGATGTCCTCTGACACAGGTTCCAGTGACTATCATCACCATGGGTACATTAGCAGTAATGTTCAACACGTCACCCTCAATTGCATGCACCAGGTTACCCCCACAGAAGTATCTTAATTGTAGTTCCTCTAAGTACCCACAATTCGAAAGATCATTAAAATCATTTTGAAAGATGGCAAAACAACATCCAAGTAATTTCTACAAAAAAACAAACACATCCAATGTATTTCATTCTCAATCTCAACTTCTCGCATTGGAACATTGGTGGTGGGAATTTAATTCAAAAGCAAAGACATCAATTAAGGATGCAAAAAATGTTTCTTTGGAAGACCCGGAGAAGTTTATCAATTCAAAAGCATTAATCTAAACATTTTGTCAAATATCAAAACTACAAACAAAAAAATTAGAAAACTTTATGGTAAAGACCTTGGTAGATATCTAGTTGCAGGAACAGGGAAAACAAAACAAATCAAAGTATGAACGCTGATGTCCAAGCCAACCATACTGGACATGTGCATGATGACCAATTTTATAACACTTACCTATATGCCGCATCATTTTACAGAAGATAAGAAATTTTCAAATCAATAATGAAACACAGATAAACACTAATAACGGATTAACCAATAACCAGTATGAAAGAAAAAAAATCAGAACATGCGTGCCAAAATAAAATAAAAAAATCCAAAGAAAATAACTAAAACTTACAAATCTGAGATTATTAAATCTTCGAATTTACCTGCAAAATCAATATAAACGAAGAAGAGAGGACATTCATATACAATCAGAAAAAAAAGGCTAACCTACAATCTTCGTAATTACTATTGACTTTAATCAGACAGAGGGGTTTAGTAATTACCGGATCAAGATCATTTGCATGGTCAAGATGAAGCATATCTTCAATGACATCACGATTAGTAGAATCAAGACCAGTTCTTCTTGTTCTCCATAGAGCCTAAAATATGTATTCAATTGATCTCATCAGTAATGGAAAGGTTTTTTTTTTTGAAAGACAGAACAGCTTATATTAATGAAGAGTGTTACACCGTTTAGTACAACAGTTGGAGAGTTGTATCCAAAAACCAAAACAAACAACCTCAATTAGTAATGGAAAGGTTAAACCTTAAGAAAGGGATATAGGCAATAATTATTCCATATATCGGAACTCGAGAATATATACTGCCTATATGTGTTACCATCTTTATTTTATTTTTTTGTCTAAAAAACAACAAAAACAGACGCAAACAATTATTCTAAATTGTTATTTTTCCGAAAAAAAAAAGAAAACAAATATTTTGTCGAATTTAGTCTGCTACTCTTTCTCGTCTTTTCTAGAGTTAATGTTTCCCTTCCTATTTTAACCCCAAAAAAATTTTGTTTCCAAATTTTCCTTTGTTTGCCGTATCGAAGTGAACCCTACATTGAACGGTGTAAGATTTTAAAAAAAATGCGTAAACGGAGTGTAACAAAAAAAAATCAAATTTTCGACCAATCACGATCAATACTTTAATTACCCACGTGGGTGAGCGAAATATATTGATTCACGTCCATTGATTTTAGAGATTTGAAAACACCGGAATGGCCGAAAATGTCCAGCCAATCAAAATTATGATTATAAAATGTCCGGCCAATCAAGTTCCAAGTTTTTTTCACCCGACCAATAGAAAAGTAGGTAACGCTCCCGTTCAATGTGGAGTGGGGGATGATTATGAGTGTTTAGATAGTTGATTTTGGTCTTTAGTGTGCCTTTAATGAAAAACCCATCGCCCTTAAAATAGCAAGGTTAATTACAAGCCCCGAAAGTGTGAGAAATGTAGCGTGGTGCCCTTTATAAGTTAAGTATGCAGCGGATATAATAGCGTGTCTGGAGCGGAACTATATAAGATGAATCGAAAAACAGTAAGGAAAGAAAGAAAGAAAGAAAGAGAGAAATGGAGAATAATAAAAGCGGTGGCGCCAGTGTGGGAGGAGGATTTAGGCATTATTTGCACAGTGGAGAAAAGAAGCATGTTCTTGGTGGCATGGTTGTAATTGGTGTCATCTTTGGTATCCCATGGTATTACATGAACCAAGGTATTGCTGTTTTTACTCTCTATAATTCATTTCTTGTGATCTTTGATTCATACATCAAAATAAGGATATCGATCACTTCCACCAATGATTTTTTATTTTTAGTTTATTGTTGGTGAATTCGAGCTGATCTTGTGAGATTTAGGGGTTTATAAACTGTCTAAACCCTAGACTGGTTAACTTTAGATTAACAAGTGCGGAGATTCGAAATTAGGGTTGGTTGGTTACTTATTAACTCAACAAACAGTCTCTTTGTTTAAATTGATTGAGTTGATCTTCCTGAGACGATGTGTTGTTGAAAATATTGTTATTAGGTCGATTCTCATGTTACTTGTAAAACTAAGTAGATCAGGTCTTACTACACTTGGGATCAAATTGATGGTTTGAGTTCATTTGATTAGCTGCTTTGGGTCTGTTTTTCTTAAATTGTTTATTTGATTAGCTGTTGGATAAAACGGACTTGTATGTTTATCGAATGGGGTAGTTAATGATGTTTTGTATTCATTGTATTCTTCAAACCATTCATGTTTTTGCTCGATTGTAGATCAATGATCATGTACAGTACTTTCGGTCCTTGCCAACTTGATCTTGACATCCAGATGATTTTCGCTATGTAGGATTTGTTTGTTCACTTAGAAGAAGCCTTACGCCCGTCATTTATTATGTCTCCTTTTAATTTGTTATCCTCTGTTAAGTCATAAGGAAAAGGGTAAAATGTCACTCATTTGGGTTACCGTAGTATTATCTGCATGTATCGATAAATCTTCTGTGAATGTTGTGATCAAATGACAATTTTCTTAAGCATCATTGACCTCGGAGTTGTGTTTAATTGAAATTTGTATATGAATCAGAATAGCGAGATACTCCATAAATCTCTTTTTGGAAGCGCGCCTACTTGTAAATCTCTGTAGTAGTTCGCCTACTCTTGTTTCTTCTATTTTGTTGCACGGGAATAATTATTGTATATGCTAAGAAAGGTTTTCATTGATTACAGCAAAAGGGTCACTGGTATGTTTTGCTAATGTATAGTTGTGCCTTTGTTGATTGATGACTAAACAGCATACTCTATGAGTACAATGTCTCGGTGGTCGAGGTTACTTTACGGTTTTAAACATAAACGCTCATGTTCCAAGATATTAACAAGTTGACTTACTTCCTTCACCGGGCATATAACTAGGATCCATACTCTAATACGAAGTTGAGGCACATTTAAAAAGGCAAACCTTAGTTGCGCTACATACTAGTCCACATAGGCCAGTGTCTTTAAAGACCTACAAATCTATCTTGTGTATCAATATCGTGTATTTTCAGCCACACAATCTAAAAGCTTGATGAGAGTTTGAGAATGAGAATCTTAGTCACTTGATCAGATTATGCAAAGAAGAAGATTATTCTAATTTTTGTTTAACCCATCTCTTATCCACTGCACCATCCCAAACACTGAGCCTCTTATAAACCCTGTAGAGCATTGAGCACCAATCCTTGATCCTAGACCTCGTCCATTAGTTGCAAGTTATATAGTATATGCATGTGTCTAAATCTACTATTTGATGCAAGTTGTATTACACTCTCATACTCCCGTTGGATATCATGCTCTGGTTAAGCACCAGTATGAAAAAATAATACAGACCAAGGCAAGTGGTCCTGGTAAGCCACCAAATGGCACATGTATTAATTACATGCAATCTATTGTGGTGTAATTGGTAGGATTCATGATTCGTAAGAGGATGGTTTGTAAAGTATTAACTTGGCGAGCTACGGTTGATTTATCTTATGCTGAATTTAACCAAATCTTACTTAAAAAAACAAGTGCACTAGACTTATCTTGATTCTGATTAATTCGACCATCCTCCTGATTTATCTGTTATGTGTTATTTGATAGACTCAACTGTAGCTTGGCTCGCCTCTGGAATTTCCTCTCTTTCGTATCCCCTAAAGCTTACATTTAGGTTTGAAATGATGATACTTTGAAAAGAGAGTGAATGCAAGTCCAGTTTAAAGGCCTCCTGTTTTGTTTGGACGATTTTGTCAAGTTAGTACCATCTGCTTTAAGAAGCATAAACAGTCTGACTGTTTTTGGCTACAGATTTACCCTAGTACTTGTTCGTTTTTTCTTATGAATATTTTGGATTTCCTATTTGGCTCGCGCAGATCTCATACTGAGTTTTTCTGCACTTAATATGCCTAGATCTCTTGTTTCTCATGTTTTCCTCAGCTTTGTTTGTCTTTGAATTATTGCTTACTTGGGACAGACTTCAAATTGAACTGATTTACTTTGTGTGCTTGATTTGTGTTTATCACTTATTTATATAGAAAATTAATGCTAAAGGTTTGGTCACTTTGCTTGATTATCCTAATTATTCTGTCTTTCATTTAGGAACAAAGCATCGATCTCATCAGGACTACTTGGAGAAAGCAGATAAAGCAAGAAGTGCACGGCTTTCTTCAAGTCCACCATCTGCTAAGTGATCTCCTGAAATTTTTTCATGTTTAGAAGAGGATCTTCGTGAGCGGGCATTTCGTAATTCAGCTGGGGAAGGCTTTACGTTTTTTGTTTCCCATTTTTTCTTTTCCTTGTTAGGGATAGGGATTTCTATGTAAGGGTGCAAAAATACCAGTCTTTAACTGTTTAACAATAAACATTAGCCAAGTAAACACAACTTGTGTTTCTACACCTGCCTTCAAATCATTGTTCTTTTTCCCACCCTAGTTATTCTTGAATATAAGGTTTATTCCATGCTAATACACTAGAAGTTTACGGGTTCATGAAAGTTTGTATTTTCTATCCTGACTACAGTTTTCGGGGAGTAAAGTGTTTAAGATTTAGAAACTGTATGTTCAAAAGTCTATATAAGCAGCTCAAAACTAAAACAATCGACATTTGAAAACAACGCTGGCTACCGTTTAATGTTGGAATCCACTGCCATTGTTGCACATGAGGTGAAAATTGCTTTACGATACCAAAAATTGCTACCACTCCTGACCAAAGTCTCCCTAACTAGCCAAGCAAACTGTTAGGCCGGTTCCTATGGGGCCATTCAAATGACTCCTTTTGCAATACCACGTGGCCTTGCAAATCAAAAATGGGGCAGTGGGGTTCGTTGAAAATTACATTGACCGGTGGAACATCGATGATGGAAATTACATCGGGGTCGACGAAATTTAAATTGAGATTCATGGAATTTCCATCAATCAGATCTCGCACCAATCCAACGGTCACATTCATTGCTCCTATTTAATGCACTTCCAAACGTTCTCTTCTCATCACATTCTACACATTTCTCACATCAAACACAAATTTACTTTGGCAATACTTTCAAAATATGGTAACACTCCTCATACGCATATGGTTTTCCATACTTTTTTCCATGTCTCCCGACACTTTCGTTCCACGTCCGTGTCGGTTTCCCCACTAGCTCTTCTTCGTTCAGCTTGCACGATCTGGCCCACAAACAGTTGCACTTGTGCATTGATTGTGACGAAGTGGTTGCACAAAAAAACTCATGTGCGGTTTGTGACGTTCATCGTTTCTTGCTCAAACTGATCAAATATGCTCCCCCACAAGGTTGTTTTTTCCTGATGAGTACCGGTAATTGGATTTTAAGTGAACCCCTACATAGTTGGAGCAAATGATCATGTCCTCACTGGCAGTGAATGATTGACCTCGACAACCTCCCCTAGTATTTCCATCACCCATGTCTTGACTGTCGTCGAGGGCTTCAGGTTCATATTGAGATGATTAACATGTTGTTTTCCCTTATTTTTTGCTTTGCTACGAGCCATTTGGAAATTAAAGATAGCGAAGTGCACAATTTTAGATCCGAGAATACTACTACAAATGTAGAAGTGAGCGAAGGTGTGAGTTGAATAGAGGCAAATGAGGGCAGTGACAGAGCCAGGATTTTTGGTTGAGTGGTGCAATTATGAAACGGTTTTATTACCTTACATCGTCTTGCTCCTTTTACACCCAAATGATTGTAATTTACATCATACGCAATATATAATAATAGTAATAAATTTAATAAATGATTTTTTTTTTTAATTTGAAAGGTTATATTAAAGATGGACCGAAGCCCACTACCTACAAGCCCAGGTAGCTAGGCAAAGAAATAAAGAAAAATCCCCCCCACTCCGATGCATACGAGTTTCGAACTCAGGTCGCTGGTGTCATGACCCAACGACTTTACCACTGTACTATAGTGACATCTGCATTAAATAAATGAACTTATCATGCTAAGAAAATCAAATTGCTCAGGAGAGCAGAAACATGACGATACAAAAGGGAATAAAAATAATCTACTAACAAAGGTGATAGAGGGGGACTTAGGTGATAAATATTTCGTAACAGATAGTTGTTGCTAACGAGTTAGTTAAATATTGCAAGGATTCAAGTGTTAAAAGTTTAGAATTTTCAGCAACACAACTAGTGTGACCAAAGTGTTTACTCACATTTATAAGTGTTACAAAGTTACGGTAATTGAAAAATGAATAAATAGGATTTTGGGTGGTGCCATGGAACCACCCAATCAACATGTGGCTTCGTCCCTGAATGAGGGTATATATATGCTGATCAAATAGCAGCCGTTAGATTCATCGATGGAAAATTCCATCGTCTGGCTCGACAGAATTTCCATCGACAATCTTATTTTCATATGACGTTGCTAATTAGTTGCATTTCTGCAACTTTGCAACGCCAAAAGAACTCTTTGCTAGTTCCATAGCCCACGAAAACACTCAAAATATGTGTTTTATGTGCTCCATAGGAACTGGCCTTAATCTTAACAGGAGTAGCCTTGTTCAAACTATGGAGGTTATGATAACAAAGGATGCTCAATTTACAACTTTTTGAGTTGCTCAGTGAAGAAGAAGAAGGGCATCACCCTGCCAATGCTAAGAATAAAGAGGAAAGTACATCCACGAGGACCTGCCATATCTTTTATACTTTTATTATTATTTTTGGTCGGTTAAGAATTTGGTGCTGCCACTAGTATCATCACCCAGTGATTTTAATCCCATCTCTTATATTAGTTAAACACTATAATTTCAGAATGTTTTACTTAGCTGAGATTAAAGTAGGGAGTTCTCTGAATTCTTAGAACTCCTGGCCCCACCAAAATAGATTGTATCCGATCACAAACCACCCGAATATTTTCTATCCAAATCCCATTCCTAGACTCTCTCATTCTTATTCCCCTCTTTTCCCGTTCTCCGCCTCTTATCATCTTCCTCTAAATCACTCAACTCTTCCTCGAGATCAAGTCTGTTTTGCACGCCGCATCTATTTTGTTTATTGATTTACATCGTCCATGCTTAGAGCTTCTCCAATGGATTGTGTGTGGGGTAAAAATTCTAAATCCACATAGGATCCATCTCCATTTTCTCTAAAATCCTTCTCCAACCCTAACCTCTTCAACCAATGTCAAGATAATGTGGCTTAATTTTAGGAAGACATCCTCTATGTGAACCTCTAGATGTAGAGGTTCACATAGAGGATGTCTTCCCATCCTAATCATACTTTCACTAATAAAAATAATTAATGAGTATATTTCATAATAATTCTAATCAATTAAAGAGTGACACATATATAAAAAAGAGAATAAACAATTTTTGGGTTGGAGATAAAAACCATACGCTCCTAATATCTAGGAGTTTTTATCTCTTAATGGCCTAGAGGATGTCTAAAATATGATGCCACATAGGAAAGAACCACATCCACCATTGGAGAAGCTCTTAGTTCTTCATAAGAGTTGATGTTGATTAATCTTCCCTTTTTATATCGCAGGTGCGTCGGTGGCTGGCTCAAATATATGGATTAATTATTTGGTTTGTTGAAGTTGGATAGCTTTGTAAGGGTTAACTGATTATACTTACAATTGCCATTACATCTAACCTAATTACGGATTTCGCATTGATTTTGCTCCTACTTTGTGGGTTTGCAATTGTTTTTTTGCTTTAATTGGTTTTTCTGTTTCTCTTTGAATCACACTATCTTCTCATCTTATGCTTCATGTTTGTGTTGCAGAGTAGGAACTTCGACACCAATATATCCACAAAGCAACGGCCAGGCCGAGGCAACCAATAAAGCAATAGGGGATAACTTGAAAAAACGGGCAGGGAACGTCGGAGATCTGGGGCTTGAAAAATATATTCCGGAGCCGGGGACGGCTCCAATTTAAAGGTGGTGGTATTGTAATACCCCGATTCGGCGGTGGTTGGCCGAACTAAGGAATATAAGTAATAGTTTATCATTTCATAACACGGAGGCCTTTTGAAGCATAATTAACTCAGCAGTTGGAAAAAAAAACTCTGCGGTTAAGCGTGCTCGGGCGGGAGTAATCTAGGGATGGGTGACCTCCCGGGAAGCTGCTGCCAGATGACCGCAGCAGTGCCCGTTGAAAACCCCACACTGCCGGATGACCGCAGTGGTTAAGTGGGGATATATCGGTGGAGGGACGGGTCGTTACAGATGGTATCAGAGCCGACGACAGTCCACCTGTCGAGGGTGGGAGAGTACGCTGTATGGGTTGTGTGCCAGGTAGCTCGTCTCATGAGGAGCAGGGCTCGTCGGAGATCTGGGGCTTGAAAAATATAAAGGTGGTGGTATTGTAATACCCCGATTCGGCGGTGGTTGGCTGAACGATGGAATATAAGTAATAGTTTGTCCTTTCATAACACCGAGGCCTTTTCAAGCATAATTAACTCAGCAGTTGGAAAAAACTCTGCAGTTAAGCGTGCTCGGGCGGGAGTAGTCCAGGGATGGGTGACTTCCCGGGAAGTTTCTGCTGGATGACCCCAGCGGTGCCCGTTAAAAACCCCACACTGCCGGATGACCGCAGTGGCTAAGTGGGGACAGTATCGGTATAGGGACGGGTCATTACAGATGGTATCAGAGTCGACGACAGTTCACCTGTCGAGAGTGGGAGAGTATGCTGGACGGGTTTTGTACCAGGTAGCTCGTCTCATCAGGGGCAGGGAACGTCGGAAATCTGGGCTTGAAAAATATATTCCGGAGCCGAGGACGGCTCCAATTTAAAGGTGGTGGTATTGTAATACCCCGATTCGGCGGTGGTTGGCCGGACGAAGGAATATAAGTAATAGTTTATCCTTTCATAACACCGAGGCCTTTTCAAGCATAATTAACTCAGCAGTTGGAAAAAAAACTCTGCAGTTAAGCGTGCTCGGGCGGGAGTAATCCAGGGATGGGTGACCTCCCGGGAAGCTGCTGCCGGATGACCGCAGCGGTGCCCGTTGAAAACCCCACACTGCCGGATGACTGCAGTGGTTAAGTGGGGACAGTATCGGTGGAGGGACGGGTCGTTACATGCACAACGTGCTATGGGCATTCCAAACCTCCCGAAGGCGTGCAACAGGAATGACTCCATTTAACCTAACATATGGGACTGAGGCAGTGCTGCCTACAGAAATAATGATACCAACGGATAAATACAAATCATGGGAGCAAAACCTCACAGCAGACTTAATCTATGCAAAGTTAGACGACCTCGAAGAAGCTAGAGAAGAAGCTCGACAACATATCATCACCTACCAGCAAGAGCTAGCACGAGGATACAACAAAAAAGTCATCGAAAGAGAATTCCAGCCTGGTGAGCTGGTATTGCGTGAAATCCCACCTTACCAAAAGGGAACCGCAGGAAAACTAGAGCCAATCTGGGAAGGGCCGTACAAAGTAAAGCAAGTAGCAGGGAAAGGCGCATACAAATTGATCGATGAAAAAGATGGGACAGGACTCGGCAATGCCTGGAATGCGAAGTACATAAGGAAATACTATGCATAAAATATTTTTGTACACCGAGTAAAAGAAAATCATTATTAACGACTTGTACAACTGTGTCTCGAATCAAACTCTGCTAAGGCAGGCAAAAGCCTTACTCAAAATAGGCAGATCTCCAAAGGCTCTCGCGCCATAAAAACCGAACTGGATAGCAACGCCATCTCCCCTAGTGCCTCGACGCAATGAAATTAAAAGGCCTTAACGCAAGGCCCAGATGCCAAAAACATAAAAAGACCTCGAATAGCAGGCACAAAGCTGATGATCATATAAGCCGTAAGGGCCCTACGAGCTATATGACACAGTCCTCTACCCACAAGACACCCCGTTAGCGGTGGGTACTTTGCACCTAAGCTACATAAGCTAAGGAAGCATTCGAACCCACTACCACACGACCATGAGGACCTCTTTTTCTGAGGCGTCGAGGGGACGATAAATGGGATTAACATCCACCTCTAAAGGTGGATGGAACCCCGAGGCAGCTGATTGCTCGTATTCATGAGAAAAGCTAGCGAATCACGCAGCCGAGGGACCTCCTCAAAAACAAAACACTTATCCTCGAGGAGGGGCTATCGAGAAACAGAGGGGTCGAACTCTAGGCCGCGATAGGAGAATAGTACCATGTCTAAGCTCCAGCCTTGACCGACACTCCCCCATTGTGTTACTTTATTATCAAGGAACAATCATAGCAGCTACCCACCATAAGTTCCTCAATGTACTTGGGGTAAATGGATCATCAGAATACCACTATATTCTCTTGGAGAATACTTGGTATCCTCGATATCCACCTAACATACCGAGGCAAAATGGGTACCTATGACCTCGATAGCCTATGTTTGCTTTAAAACAGGCAAGTAACTAAAAGCCTTTGGGAAGGGTGATACATAAGCCCCCACTAGCTTGGTTTACTATCTCTTACATCGAAGTAAGCCGTGGAGTTGCACCTCGAGTAACCTTAGGAGCCTAGAGCATTGCAAAAGCAACTTCGTGTTCCGAATCACGAGTTTCTCAATAAACAGTTTACGATAAACGCAATAGCAATAACTTCATTTTACAAAAAAAAAAAAAAAAGAAACAAGAAGCAAAAAGATCCATCATCCAAGAAAGAAACAAATAACTAGCCTTGCAAGCTACATGCAATACAGAGTCAATAAGAGATGGAAAATACAAAAAGATAGCAGAAGGAATGTAACATCTTCTA
The DNA here is from genome assembly GCA_023529015.1 of Papaver nudicaule. Taxonomy (NCBI): domain Eukaryota; kingdom Viridiplantae; phylum Streptophyta; class Magnoliopsida; order Ranunculales; family Papaveraceae; genus Papaver; species Papaver nudicaule. The sequence continues at coordinate 17,515 of JAJJMA010213527.1, read as the reverse complement.
CATCGTATCTTCAACAACTGTCATGTACCTAGCATGACAAGAGCTAGTTCTCCTTCTTCATTGACGGGCTACCCTATTCTGAGTGCTGTTAGTAGAGTCGGCGGGCGCCATTATCATTCTGTTAATTCCTTTCTTTTGTTAGCCGTTAGATCATTATCTTGTGTGTTGGATCGGTGCCATCTGTTGGCTGAGGTGAGGTCACCGAGTCTGTTTCAGTTAGCTCTATTTATTGGCTGTAAGCAGGACTGGGAAGTCAAATCTAAATTGTATCTAATATCAGAGAACTTTGCTCTTCTTCATTTTGGGTTCTTTGCTCCTTTGAGTTTAGAAATTAGGCTTGAATCCTTGTGATTCAAGAGGTTACTTCTACTGATTGTTAAATTATTATGTGAGAACATAACAACAACGTCCTTAACAATGGCATCGTCAACTTTGGGAGCATCCTTCGCATTACCAGACTCGCCAGCATCCTTTGCATTTTCAACATTGGAAGTACTGTCCGTGACAGTTTTAACAGCTTGGCCACCAGCCTCGACACCCTTTCCAGCCTCGTGACCAGAGGTTTCGGCAGAATCCTTCGAGGATTCTCCCGTCGACACATCGACACCAGTATTTTCATCTTTTCCCCCCCTTTTCCTCTTCATTTGATCTTCACCTCCTTCATTCTGCTCCTCGCCCTCTGGCTGTGCAATACCAGAATCTCCCACCAAATTTCCCTCCCCTCCTACATCCTCAAAATCACCATCAGTGTCAGCATCTTCGCTACCCATCTCCTCATCTTCAGACTCCTCAACCCCGACGTTCTCCTCTCACAGCTGCGCTACTATGTCCCGAACATCTTGGATATAAACTAGTTCTTTATCAGAATCTAGTGAAGCATCAAGATCATTCACCCCAAGGCGATAAAAAGGAGGCTGCATTCTGAATTCCCTAAACAAATATCGACCGTCCATACGGCTGAACAGAGCTTTCCGATCATCCTCCCCCTTGATATGTTCATTCAGTTTCAAAACCTCCTCTGTAGTTGGTAAAATCCCCATAGGTGAGATTTTACCAATACACCCATACTTAAACATCTAAATCATGTCCTAACAAGTGTTATCACTAAATAAACCGCTATCAATGTAACAACAATACTTAGACAGAAACATAACACATATTAAAGAATGGAAGCTAAACTCTCAAGTATCATATCTTATTCATGAATTCATTGCTTTATTCTCACCTTGCCAATAATAATCACTCTTACAAAATCAAGATCTTCCCTAGTATTTGAGCTCTTGAGAGTAAGAAGGAATTCTTTCTCTCTCAAAAGATCAACCCCGGAGTTCACTTTTCCAACCCCTTTCTTGGTTGAGATACATGGCCTTTTATAGGCGTTTTACATAATGGACTACAGCTAATACAAACAATTTTAGGTCTGACACTATTTGTCCACACCCGCCGATCTTCAATACCGCCGTCCCTCTTTCAATACTTCAGCGTCCCTCAACTTGAACTGGATAAGAACGATGACTCATATCCCACTGAGTCAACGAGTCAACTCTGACAATCCGACCGTTATGATCCTCATTAAATGCTCAACCAGATTATCAGCTTTTGTCGATGACGTGCCCTTTTCCGCTGAGTTGAATATGCCGCCCTGCTTTTCTTTGATGTACGCCGACCTCTCCTTTCTCCCTTTTACACCTTCGTCTTCTGTATGATATCCGCCGAGGGTTGCCGCTGACGCCATTCTCAATTTCTAAGGTAAGCCTTCTGTATGATATCACTTCTTGAGTGCCCTGAAGAGCAATGGCATTTTCTACACTCACATTTTGCCTCTTTCATCTTCAAAAACTTTAGTCGCCGAAGATGAAAACCTTTTTCCGCTGAAAATGCCAGCGCACCCTTATATTAGCTAGATTCTCTCCACGCACGGTTGCATGCCGTGAATTTAGGGTATCCCTTTTGACCTGCCACTTGCTTAGCCGGTTGACGTCCTTCCCCTATAAATACCTCGTCTTCTCCATTTCAACCCTAATTCTTCGTCTCAAAATTTTTCTTCATTCCCTCTTCTTCAGAGCTCTGAAACCAAAACCCTAACTGCCGCAAACCGTCGCTGCACCGTCGAGCAACCACCCTTTTCAGCCTTTTTTCAATCTTTCTTCACTTGATTCATCACCCCAAGTAGTTATTTTGCCTTTTCCACCACTCAAATCTTCCTTTATCTTGTGTTTCTCATTTTCCGGTGGTTTTTCACCTCTGCATCTACCTTTTTCCGGTTGTTCTTGCTTTTTCCGATCTCCTCTACTTCTAAAATGGCGTCCGATTCCACTTATGAGCATGTTTCTTCAACTCAAACACATGAGTCTGATCCTGATGAATCATCACAAGCGCCGTCCCCCCCCCAGAAAGGTAAGAAGAAATGTCCTTGGGGTGACTGGGATAAATTATGTGCGAAACACCGAGTTGACAACAAAACTTTAAGCTAATTCCTCTTGACGGCGTCTCTTCAACCCAAGATCCACTACTTCTTGACGATATCCGTCAAGAAGGTCAGGATGATAATAACCTTATCATTTTTATTGGTCAGATCAAAGCCGGGTATAAATTTCCTTTGTATGATCCCACCGACCCCATTCTTCTCGAGATATTAGCCTATGTCAATAAGCATCCCGCTCAGCTTTCCAGTAATTCTATTTGTATTTGCCCGCCGGCACGGCACTACCAACTATCCGAATGTCACCAGGAATCCCGCCTTCACTAAATCCGAATTGTACGATATAAAAAACTTCAAGGAGCAGTATGAGGTAAAACCTAGCAATAGAGCCGGCGAGTCTTAGGCATACCGCATTGAGTCAAAAAGAGGCTATGACGGCGAGAAGAAATTTCTGAGGGATGTTGACAAAGAAACTTCTACTGCTACCAATCCCACAGTCCGACACAAATCTGAGAATCACTGGAATGACCTTTCTTGCAAGGTTGAAGGACCCTGGCTCAAGGGTTAGGAAGATGAGGAGAAAACCACTGTTCGAAAAGATTTTCTCCCCAAACACTCTGACATTGCCAAACACGTATTTTGGAAGGTTCGCTGGACTGAGGAAAATCAATATGTCAAGGAAAATGGTCAATTCGTTGTCGGCGAGAAGGGTCATTGGGTAAAGAAACCTGAATTTCAGAAAAAGGACGCCAAGGGAAGCAAAGGCCAAAAGAGGAAAGGGAAAGGTGGAGACGATGTTCAGGTGACAAACACTTTTAATTATATCTTAAAATATATGTATATATTTGCCTCTGTTTGTTAGCGGAACTGATGGTGACAACTTTTTCTTTCCTTAGCCACTTTCAAAGAAAAACAAGAAAGACCAGCAATCCGATCCTCTTGCTCAACTGAGAAGTCAGCTAGGACTCTTCCTGGTATGTCTTCCGTTGAACCCAAAAAAGACGCCGACCCCAAAGCTTCGTCTACCGCTAAAAAAGGTAGTAGCACTTCCAAGAACAAAGAGAAGCCAACAAAGACCAAAAAATCATTGGCTTCAAAGAAGAAGAATGATTCTGCTAGTCTAAATGTCTCCGACGACCATATTCCTGAGAACCAATCTGTGAAAGTTACGGCCCAACATCAATCTGACGAATTGGATGAGGAAATTCCCACCACTCCTCAGGTTACTGTTCCTGAGCCCACTAACACAGAGCAGGCTACCGCTGAAATTGATGTGGGTGTTACTAATGAGTTAGTTATTCAACAGCATTCTCCCAACCGCTCAAGTGGCCAAGTTGAGCAGCCTTCTTCCTTAGCCGTTAATGACGCCGTCCAACGTCTGGTTCAACTTCTTTCTTTGAATAATCTACCTCGGGATTTCGCTAGCAACAGTCCCATGGAGACCCAAATGTCGTCGAACAAGTTGGCAGATTCTTTTGCTAAGTTGGTATCTCAAGATGAAGGAGGTTCCAATACCCTTTATCTGGAGTCAATGAGTAGCTGAGTGAGCCTGGGTTAGCGCTGAAACCTGTTGAACTTACTGCTGCTGTTTTTCATCTTACTCCCTATGAGCAATTCTGCAGTGCCGTCCTGGTAAGTTGCTGCCTCAGCCTTGTCTTTTATCATTTCCGCCGGTAATTTCTTTTCTGAGTGTGCCAATCTCCTCTGCTATTCAGGAATTTCAACGCAACCTTGGCAGTATTGCGTTAAATGCTCAAGTACAACAAGAGCGTGACAATCTTCGCCAGGCGAAGGCCACACTAGAGCAGAAGCTATCTAAGGAGAAGAAAGAATCTGATCGACTACGCCATTATTATAACAAGGAGAAAGGAGAACACCAAGAACTCCAAGGTTAGCCACTTTCTTCAGTTTTCCCAGAGTAGTGTTTTATTCCGCTGTTTCTTTTCTCCCAACTTTTAGTCCTTGTCTATTATAAGGTTGCCAGCAACATCATGACGGTCAATTGAGGCGGGTCGAAATTGAGATAGACAAGCTGACTAGCGCTAATGCTAAGCAGCGTAATATGTTACTCGATTTTGACCAAAACGTTAGATGGTACCGCCAAGAATTACGCCATGTCACTGACCTTAATATAAATCTTGATCACCTTCTCAAAGTTTCTCGAGCGGATGTGGAATGGATGACGAGCGAGCGTGATAATGCTTCCCGCTTAGCAGAGTTGGAACGTAAAGCTAAAGAGAAGGCTATTATGGAGCATATGAAAATGACCTCTCAGCTTAAGGATAAGGAAGCCGCCATTTCTCGCTTAACGTCTAAATAAGTTTGCCGAACCGCTGAAAGAGATATCGCTCGTGATGAAATTCAGCGGCACAAGGATTTCGCCCAAATCCATGGAGATCGTGCTAGGCAATTGAGTGAGGAGAATGTTATTCTTAGGCTCAGGATCAAACAAGCTGTGGGTCCCTGTTCTGATCAGGAAGTTTTAAGTAAATTGGATGAGATTAATGTTGCCAGGGAGGGTATTCGTATGCATGTTAATGAGCTAGAAGGTAGTCTTCCTAGGGTTTTTATTTCGTCTGCTAACTCTCAAAGTTGCCTCTGCCTCCATTCTAATTTGTTTTCTTTTGGTTTCAGAAAAACACAAGAAGCTTGAATCCCAGCTAGAAGAGCAGTTTGCCACCTTAACGGAGCATGAAGGATGTACTTCCAAAATTACCCAGTTAGAGGGACAGGTAAAGGAGCATCAATCATGCAAGATAAAATGCATGAGCTGAGGACAGAACATCTACGATGTACTGGCAAGATTACCAATCTGGAGAATGACGTCAAGGCTCTCCAAGATATGAAGAAAAAATTTGAGACCGAATCCTCCAAGTCTGCAAAACTTCAGAAGATGCATGATCACCTCCAATCTGAATTAAACCTTACTAGGAAAGCTGCTCAAGAGAAAGAGGAACAGTATGCCGCTAATGTTAACATGGCCGGTTTTGTTGCTGTTCAAATGTACTTGGCGAAATTCTGCCCAAAGCATAATATTAAGGTACCGGTAGAGTATGGTCCTGACCGCCGTCCTCCTGGCATGGAAGCTGCTCCTTCTACCGCTGAGGATGAGGGTAACGCCAATGAAACTGTTCTTGTAGAAAGTGGGTATGATTCTGAGGAGGAGGGTGAAAGTAGTGAAAGCGGAAGTGAAGATGATGAAGTTGATGAAGATGAAAGGGGAGATAATCCAGTCGGCGAGAATGACAATCACGACAGCAATGAACAGCACGCCAATGAAGATCAAAGTCGGGACGCCGATCAATCTGACAAAGGAAAGGGCGCGATTACTGCTGAAGATAAGGGAAATGATAATAACACTTTTGTTGAGGATCTTCACATGGCTGTTGACGATTCCAAGAAACCTCCTGAATCATCAAGCCAACAAGCATAATTTGATTAGCTCTATGTTCTAGGTTTTCTTGCTTTTGACTAATCATGTAGTATGTTTTCTTCATCAACTTTTTGTTGTAAGATGTTAATGAATTTTTCCTTTTTTATATATGCACACTTTTAGACGCTTGCATTTTCTTAAGCGACTATGTTTCTTTTTACCGCTGGCATAATCAAATCCACCTGGTCTCAATGATGAGCTGACAGTTATCTCGCTGACCACATCACAGCCTTACATTATACATTGTTACTTGTGCCCGTCGGCGATCTATTATAAGTGGGGTGGTTAACCATGACAGGAGTTTTATATTTTTAAGCCATCACTTACAGATCAACAAGTAACACGTAAGGAGTTATAGTTCCAATGGTCAGACCCGCTGTTATTCAAAGCTATTATCATTGGAATCCAAAATGTTTTGTTATGCCCTGCAAGTAATTCCAAAATTGACAATAATTCTCTTGTGCCTTAAGCACTCTTAGCTATGCCAGCGTATGTTATTTCGAAGAATGTTGGCAGCTTGCCTCAGCGTATAATTTTTCAACTTTGAAGACTTATGGCGATTGTACCGTAATATATGGCTATTGAGCCTTGAAATTTTATGGCAATCTTACCTCAGTATATGGCTATTGATCCTTGTAATTTTCATGGCAATTTTTCCTCAGTATATGGCTATTGAGCCTTGTAATTTTTATGGCAATTTTGCCTCAGTATATGGCTATTGAGCCTTGTAATTTTCATGGCAATTTTGCCTCAGTATATGGCTATTGAGCCTTTGATATTTGTCGCCGTATGCAAAAAATTTAATGACACAGTAATTTGTTAACGGGGTTCGGCGCATAAAAGCAAACCTACGTCCCCGGATCTTATTTGCTCCAGATTACAAAAGCTAATAAGACTTCTTGGGTATTATGCCCGCCCAAGATCTCGGATTTTACATGCAACCTCAAGGGTAAAATCTCTTAATAAACTTGGCATTCCACGGATGCTCAAGTTCTTTACCATGCTCATCAATTAACACATAGGCTCCACTACCCGTTGCACGCTTTATGACATAGGGACCTTCCCAGGTTGGCTCTAGCTTCTTACATCCTTTCTTCTGCTGATACGACGGTACTTCTCTTAATACCAAGTCGTCGGGCTGATATTTTCTTGGGATGACGCGCTTGTTATATTCCCTAGCTAGACGGCGATGATAATTTTCCATATGAGTCAATGCGATAAGCCGCTGTTCTTCCAAATCATCCAGTTTTGCCAATATTAAGTACGTATTGAGGTTCTTCTCCCAAGCTTCATGTTTTGTTGTTGGCAGTATAACTTCTGATGGAAGTACCGCTTCTGCACCAAATGTGAGTAAGAAAGGAGATGCCCCAGTTGCCTCTCTAACACTACACCATATATGGCAGAATGCAACAAAAATTAGCAACGGCTAAGGTGCAGTTGCGACATAGCAACTGTTTATGCTACGTTGCTAAAATTAAGCAACGGCAAGCCCTATGTTGCCAATTAAGCAACAACTGGAGTCATGTTGCTAGTTTTGATAGGTGAAGGAAAACGTGTGCCAATAGTTCGTGTGTTTGGTAACACAAATCCACCCGAGGGCAACTTTATCAAACCCTATGCCTTATCTCCTTCTCTCACTTATTCTCTCAACTCCACACTCGTTTGTTTCGAGCTCTGAGTACAAACGCTCATCTTTCCCCTTTTTCCACCACCACCATCGTCGTTATCATCGACCTCAATACCAAACACATATAGATTCGGTAGTCAGAGAAGAAGATTTACACTTCCGATGAACTAATTTAGGTATTCTCCTTTCTTAGATCGATTCTATGAAGTAAATAAACCCTAGATTCAGATTTTTTTCTTAATTTTTTCAAAGATTCTCGTCTTCATTCTTCTTCATGTGATGTTAGGGTTAAATCAAAGTTCGATTCATGTTTATTCATGTTTATCAAAGTTCTAATTTGTTTGATTAATTAATCTTCGTTTCTTGATGAACAAGATGAACACTAAGCCTTCGATCCTTTGGAAGACTATTTGTGGGTAAGTAAACCCAAACCCTAGTTTGATTTTGTGTTTTTGTTTGATTTAATGATTAGATTTTTTGTTATTTGGTTTGTTTCTTGCTTGATTTAAAGCGTATGAAGGTACCCCACGACCATATCACAAGATCTCTGGTTTTTTATTTTTGGGTTTTATTTAATGCGTTTTGGATGGGTAGTTGATATGTTTTGGATGGGTATCTGGTTTCCATGAACCTAAACTCTTAGTTTCCAAGTTCACCGATTTCCATATAAGTAATTTGTTTGCCTTATCTTTCTTTTGCAGCCACACTAATGGATTGGGAACTGATCCTAAAGCACTGTGAAACTGCTTAATAGGATTCAAGATGATTTTTCCTTCAGACTCCTAACCTATCATTATTAGAATCTGAGAGATACACATATAATTAGTTGTAGCTTTTCCACTCCCTTAAATGGTCACACATTATGTCTAAAGGTATCCTTCTCATGCCAAAGTGCAGAAAGAAAGCACTCTATATATGAGTCGACTTTTCTCTTAAGATCTGATCATTTCGTTTGTTCTTAAGTTGCACACCGTTGGTTGTTTGACAAATCTTTCTAATGCAGATCTCCACAAAAGTTAACAATGAAACGCCTCCGTGGGCATGGAATAAAGGTACATATATTTTATTTTTAGCTGTGTGGATTCTAGTTCTTACAATGTATTTTGGATGATATGGTGGCAGGCTAAGCATTGGTATTCGTTTTACAATTTTTACAGGAGCACCACTGATGATAAGTTCGTAAAGCTTCTTTACAATGGCCACATCCATCCATATATCATTCTTCTTTCCTTTCAGTTTGATTGATGGGTTCCAAGGGGGGCATATGAACCATGGCCACCTCCATCCATATATCATTCTTCTTTCCTTTCAGTTTTTGTTTTTCCAGTTACTAAATTTGGATATGTTATGTTTTGATTCAGGATGAGGACGTTGGTTTCAGATATTTAAGTCAACGTGAAGCTAGTCCATCTTTGTATGTTTCCTTCTGTTCCCTTTATTGTTTTTAGCTTCTCTATGAAATGAATTGCCATTGCTTATGTTGGTTAATAATTTCTAGCCACTTATTTCATATCTGCACCTGCAAGTTCGTTTGTATTCCATGGTAGTAAATTTTGTAAATGAGCTTTCAACAAAATTTAGAGCTCTAATTGTGCACTGTATTTGTGTTTCAGGCATGTCACATAAAGCAGAGGAGGTTAACTCACCGATGAACCAAGTTATGTATGTGTTATTTCATTTAGTTTGTAAAATTGTGTTACCTTGTTATGACAGCAAACTACGTTAGAAATAGTTTGTGTTTAAAATCTTGCTTGCTCTGTATAGCATGTCTTGATGGTTTCATTTTTTGTGTAAACATTGGTGTTGATGTTTAAACATGTATCATTGAACATGTCTATAATAAAAGAATTTTGTTTGATTAAGAATACTTGAGAGGGGGACTGTGTAATTGCATGGTAATATGAAATTGGTGGAAATAGTTATTGACCAGGTCAAGGAAGACTTGACCTTTGCTTGACCAGGCTGAATTGGTCAAATCAAGATCAAGTCTTCTCTGACCTGGTTATTTTTTTTTTTACTTCTGGTAAAAATTTAGCAACAGTTTCTGAACTGTTGCGAGCAAAAAATCTAGCAACGTCATCCCAGCCGTTGCCAAACAGTTGCTAACCAAATTAAGCAACGACAACATTACCGTTGCTGAATTTAGAAACACCACGTTTAGCAACAGCTGGCTGGTGTTGCGACCTTACTACGCAACTGAACCCCATCGTTGCATACGGCCAAATATGGTGTAGTGTAACTGTGTTTCTGTAAGACCATAAAACATTATGGAGATGCTCGCACCAGGCTTTCTTGTGTCCTTCAACCCTCTTTTTCAGCCCCATTCCTATTGTTTTGTTTGTGGCTTCCGCCTGCCCATTGCTTTGGGGGTAAATAGGAGTTGACTTTCCTAGCTTGACGCCGTATGTAGCTAACAAATTTTCAATATTCTCGCTGACTAATTCTTTTCCATTATCAGTACAGATTTCCGCCGGGACGCCAAAACGACAGAATATATTCTCCCATATGAATGTAAACACTTCATTTCCCGTTCTTTGTCGAATCGCCTTGGCCTCACACCATTTAGTAAAATAATTTGTCGCCACAATATATTTCCTTTGTCTTGATCCTGGCGTTAGCGGTCCAATGATGTCAATCCCCCACTTGGCAAAGGGCCAAGGGCTTAATACTGAATTTAGTGAGACTGCTGGCGCTTTTATTCTTCTTGCATAGAGCTGACAGTTCTTACACCGCTTAGCATATTCTGCAGAATCACCATTCATCCAAGGCCAATAGTAGCCTTGCATTTTTACTTTTAGAGCCAAAGCCCGCTGTCCACTATGATTCCCGCAGTCTCCTTCATGTATCTCTTTTAACAGCTTCTTTCCTTCATCCCTTAAGACACAACGCAACAATGGTCCAGCAAATGATTTTCTATATAATACTCCATCCCTTAACTCATAATTTCCTGATCTGCTTATAACTTTATGCGCTAAAATCTTGTTTCCAGGGGTTGTGAGATGCTCTAAATAATATCTGATAGGAGTCCGCCAATCCGTTTCCGCTGATTCTTCGATATCTACCACTAAAACTTCCTTCCGTCTTCTTTTTTCTATTGACGACATTTTTACTATTTCAATTGCAATTGACGGTACTTCTGGATCCACCATCATGGAAGACATGAATGCCAGGGCGTCAGCATGTCTGTTGTCATTTCTACATACATGTCTAAACTCGATGCCGGTAATCTTATTAGCGTATTCTCTTGCCAGTTGTAAGTACTTTTTCAGTGAACTATCATGCGCTTCATATCTTCCTAGGATCTGTTGAATGACCAGCTGAGAGTCACTGGTTAAATGGATGTTGCTGATGTCCATCTCAATGATAAGCCTCATTGCGTGTATCACTGCCTCATATTCTGCTTCATTGTTGGTAGCCGGGAATTCCAATCTGAGTGAATGAACTTTTCTTGAACCCTTCGGCGAGATAAAGACTATACCAATTCCTCTACCTTCTTTATTGGCAGAACCATCCACATATACCTCCCATTGGTTTGGATCTCTTCTTAGTAAATCTGGGACTCCCTCATCTGTATCTTCTTCCATAAATGGAATCTCTTCAATTTCTTCCTCTTCTTCTTCGATTGGAAAGTCTGCAAGGATCTAGAGACGTAAGGAGTGCGACAGTAGCCAATTCGCTTGGAGGGCTTGAGTTGGTCTCTGCTACATCCCAGACCGAAGTCTTATAGTAGGCTAGTGTTTGTAGTCAGTTTGTACTGGGCGGTGTTCAATCTGGACGAGGTCCCGAGGTTTTTCTGCAAGGCATGCAGTTTCCTCGTTAAAAAAATCTCTGGTGTCTTGTGTGCTTTTACTTTCCGCATTATATCTCTGATTATATAATTAAAGCACCAAGTAGTACGTTATCCAATAACTGTAGAGTTTAACTCCAAAGTCCCAACTTTGTCGAGTTGATCCCCAAGATCACAACTCCAGTTATTAGAGTTTGGATATTGATTTTTGAGATCGTCCAAACTTAAACCATAAGACTCACGAGCCAAAACGAAAAGTTGGTTGTATTTCGGTACCCCTCCATTTTCAATTGGTATCAGAGCAGGTGAACACATTAAAGACGTAAATGTCTGTGTTTATCTAGGCTTGTGAGTTATGGCGTACATAAAAAAATGGTTTATCTCTACCGGCAATTTAGTATACCAGAAATTACAACGCTTTATTCAGAATTTGTTGGATTCTGATAAGCTTGTAAATTTACTCGAGGTACATCGTAATGAAATCATACGACTACATACACTCGAAAAATTAGAACTCATGGAGCTTCTTTGTCCTGAAATATTTCGAGTTAACCTACTCTGCCGACACCTCCAGGATCTTAATGTCAGCTTTGTAGAATACATCGAAAAGATTCAAGAACTAAGTAAGCATGCTAATAGAATGTGTTTTAAATGCGGAAACCTTGGACACTTTGAAATTGCCAGCTTAATGTGTCAAGGAATTTAAAACCTACTAAGCATGCTAGCCACATGAGTACCCCTTTGGTCAAACATAGTAAAAAGGCAAAATACTATGTTCCAAAGGAAACCCAAGGCAAGAATCTATCTCACTGTGGCGATTGATATCCTGAGATATGTGAGTATCCCTATACTCACGTCTACTCTCCCTAAAATTCATGACAGGATTTTCTCATCATGTACCTTCTTGTGTGATGAGAAAAATGTGCAGGGAAGTAGGAGTAGATTCTTGTAGATATATTTAGTCTTTTTGGGTTTATTGGTAAAATTACTTGTATGTTGAGCCTTTGCTCCAACAAGGTAAAAGATTTTGATTCTTGTAGCTCTCAAAGTCAAAATCATAAGGAGAATTAGTACCCTTGAGAAAATAACATGTTAATATTATCTCAAAAAGGGAAACACCTTAGTTTCGTAAAATGGAAACACATGCAAATTTGGTTTTTGTATAAACTCTTAGGAGTCCCATGCAAAAAGAAATTTGTATTAAGGTAAAACTAGGATTTTTGAGTAAATCCGAATTCTGATACAAATCAAATCTCGTGATCAGGGCTTGCAGTCCCCTATATATATCCGAGATATCACACCACTCAGAGATAAATTATTCAGTCTCCGTACGGTTCGGGAACCGGTGCCCCAGGTTATTGTATCAGAAATTCTCCCGAATCACGACAAGTCTTCCAGATCTACTTAAGATTGACGTCAGGAACTACTGTAAGGGGTAAATACAGTTCTTGAATCAAGATTGTTGTGAAGTATGACAAGAACAAGAGGAAAGCCAATGGCGAATCCCTTGATTCCACCAAAAGAGAGCTCCACGCCAAAGAAAAACAACTATCACTATGATTCAGATTCAGGAATCACTTTCTATGACGAAGGATGCTATAAAACATATCTTACCATCAAGGATAGAGCTCTTATTGTAAAAAGAAAAATGGTGAATAGTACAAATGTACGAGTAGAAAATCTGCATAGGTACTCAAGGAGCCATATCCATCAGATCTACTCATACATACAGTAGTTTAGTTGAGGTTTAATGGTGCGAAGACCACAAGAACGATACTGAAGGTAATAAGAACAGTAATTCATAACCAAACTAAGACAGTAAAGGCAAAATATAAGAAGATTTATATGTATTTCTATGTTGTGATTACATGAATATAACCCTAAGGAACCAGAGGAGATAACAGACCTAATCTCTCTCTTGCTGCTTAGGCTCAACCCAAAAAGAATCCAACCCCTTCAGCGTTTTCCAAGCTCGCCTTATATAGGCCGAGCTTGGGTGGTTTACAGCTAATAAAGACAAACAACTCAATCGTGGTGGTGTCAGTCCCTGTCGAGTAAGGCGGTTTATCCACTCCGAGGTTGACTCTGGGGCTTCGGTCCTTCGACATGGTCCGAATCCTTTCTCTCCGAGTCTCCACTTCGCTCGCTAGGTGACCTTCTTCTTTGGGCTGGTCCGAGATCTCGCTGTTAATCCTCTCGGCATGGTTAGGCTTCCTGGATGCGAGACACGTGTTCCGAGGGGTTTTGCCCCCTACAGTTTGCCTCTTTCCTTTCCTTGTATCGAAGATGCGAGGAGGGGAAATTCTTCTTCTGCCACCTCTTTGTCGAGTATCCCCACTACCTGCCAGGTGTATATTTTCCTTTGCGACACGTTCTCCTAAGCTCGCGGCTTTTCACCTTCTGACTGGTAGAGTCGGTTTCTTCTCACTATTTAAGTTTCGTTTCTCCCTCCAAAAATCTTTTAGACCTTTCGCTTTCATCTTCCTTGGCGCCGGCGGCCTTTTTTCCGTGAAACCCTTTTCATTTGTATCTTCATATCAAGCAATCCTTTCGTTCTTTTCTTCTCGACCCATTGTTTTAATCGACTTTTTCCTTCATAAAGTTAATTTCTTTGTGATTTTCCCTTCTTTCCTCTTTGTTTTCCAGTTGCCTCTGCTATTTCCGCTCGCCGGCGGTTATTACTTTTTCCTATCTGCATCTTCCTTTTCCCATGCCTTATTCCATGATTGAGGCCCTTTCTTTAAGGTTAAATGGTGAGGATCCTGATGGAAGGGGCTTTCAAATCGAGGCCATTGATTCTTCCAGATTGACTCCAGAATTGGTTAAGGAGTATGAATGTAGCGAGGACACACTTGTGGTAACATTTCATCAGATATCTGCTGGGCTTCTTTTTCCCCTTTATCAATCTTCCAATCCTTTGTTCCTTGAAATCCTTTGCTCTCTTCCTGAACCTCGAGGTGTGATGCAACTTACTTGCAGCTCAATCTTTCTCATCAATCAGTGGGTTCTTCAGTCTGAGAATAATTGTTCTCCCGAATCTACAGCGAAGTATTATTTTACTGCCAAGAACTTTTTTAGGCACTACGAGCCCTTTTTAACTACAGACAACGAGTTAGCTCCTTGGGGGGTTAGTTTTCAGAGGGTGAATGGTATCCGAGACATTCTCCCCGAGTCTTTGAAATACTCTATGGATGACGACTGGTCTTCGGAGCCCATACTTCTTAGAGGTCCTTTACTCCGAGGCTGGAAGGACTCTGGCCGATTCATTGTTCGGACTGAGTTCGAGGTAGGTCACGAGTTCGATACTCGGCACCTGTTTTCCATTCATTTTTCTGACGAGGATATAAGGCTATCTCGCTCATTTTCGGGCAAGGGCAAGGATGTCGCCGTCGAGCCCTCGGGCAACCTAAAGCGTCCTCGGCCTGATGAGGGGACTATGCAGCAGGTAACAAATACTCTCTTTTCGTTCTTTTCCGAAGTATTCATACTTGCCTCTGTTTGTTTCCTGAGGAAGACGGATCCTTATCTGCAGGGACAGCCTTTAGGTGCCCCAAACCTTAGTCGCAGTTTGATGAAGTTTAGTTATGAGGGAAATCCCAGAGTTTCTAAGCCGCTGGAAAAATCTGCTTTGCAAGCAATTCTGAAAGGGGTTCAAACTACTCGTCGTCAGGCTGCTATGGTTCCTCCGAAAGAGACTGCGAGTGCTGACAACGAAATTCCGATTTCAACAGCGACTAAGATGGTAGTCGAGGAGGTGGTCGTCTCGGACCTTCGGAGTACCCTGCCTTCCACCATTAGCAGTGCCTCTTCCTCGGATCTAGTTTCTGTAACTTCTTCTGCGCCGAAGGCTGCGGTTAGTGCCCCTGCCTCAGCGACAGGAACCTCCGCGAACGTTTTTGGTGAGCCCTCTATTCTTTCTTCAGAGAAGATTGTTACACCGGTGGACCTCCTTGTTCCCCAAGAGGATGGTTCGTACGTTGAAATGGATTCTTCCAAACAGCTTGTCACCGGTTTTCCACAGAGTTCAATGTTTCCACCTGCCCCTAGTTATGCTTGCAGATACAGGCAATCTTATACTGCCGAGAGGTTTAAGGAAGTCTTGTTTGAAAATTATTGTCCTGGCGAATTTACTACCGAGGTTTCGACTCGCCTTGAAGCTCATGCCTCGGATCCCTTAGGGCAGCCTTTAGATCCGGATTTCTGCAAAAAGCTTGGCGATCTCTTCGGAGGTGACTGTCCTCGAGCCGAGTATAATCTTCACCATCCTCCCTTGTCCTATGAGGAGAGTTTGTCCATGGTTCAGGCGGTGAGTTGTGTTCATGTCGTTGTTACTGAATTGTTTTGTTAATCTATTTCCTTATAATCTTTGCTACTTTTTGCCAGGGTGATTATCATGCCACTGGTCTGCTAGCTTACAACTTTGATCAAGCTGGTGAAACCGAGTACCATGCACGAGAGTTTCATCGGATGCAGGAGGAGCTGGCGTGGGAGAAGGTTCGCAGTGCTGAGGCGAAGAAACAATCGATATGTAAGTCCCTTATTTTCCTGTTGCTTTTTGGGAGCATCTGTTTGCTGCAGCGTTGCTAAAAACAGATTTGCTACTTGCTTTTGAAAAGGCGAGCTGGAAAAGCTCGAGAAAAAACTTCAGGAGGCCCAATTGGCTATTGATCGGCTTCAAAATGGCCGACAATCGTCTCAAATTGCCTCAAGTAGCGAAGGCTGCCGTAGTGATAATGCTACGTTGCTGGAAGAGAGGGATAGAGCTTTGGAAGATGTTAATTATTACAGGGCGAAGAGGCAAGAGGCCGAAAGAACTTATGTAGATGAGAGAAAGAAAGGGGATCAAGCCAAACGCCTTCTCGAGGAAATGAGAAATAGAAACGCGTTGCTGTCCCGGGAAAACCATTTTTTCCAAATGGATGTGACCGATTGACGCAAGAGCGAGATGCAGCTCGCTCGGAGAGGTCAGTCAATGTCTCTGGTAGGGTTGTAATTGAAAAGTTAGAAAAGGACATCAGGGATTTGAAGGTGCAGCTGTCTACATATAAGAATGTTAACAAGGACTTGGCTGCTGAAAATGATGGTCTAAAAAGAAGATGTACTGATTTTTGCCAACAACTTGCTTCGGTAAATAAGTCGAACGTCCAGACTGCTGCCCTTGTTGATGAGTACCGAATAGAATTGGCCAAAAGTGGGGTCATTTCTTCTGAGGATGTCCGAAAGAATGCCTCGGTGCCCCGTTTTACTAATCAGCGCCAGGTTGCTGAATATATGGTTTATAAAGAAAGTAGGGAGTTATCCCCAAATTCCTTTTGCTTTTCTGCTTACTTCGCAGCCTTAGCTGAGTCGCTGTTTTGTTATTCTTATGTTTGCTGCTTTCTTTTTCAGGCATCGAAGCTAATTTGAAGAAGCAGGTTGTTGATGCCGAGGCGGCGAGGGACGATGCCATAAGTCAGTTGGTGAACGAGTCCGATCGGAAGTTGGAGGCCGAGAGCAGGGTTAAGCAACTGACCAATGAGTTACTTGAAGAACGCTAGTGTCGCTCTGCTGACTTTGCTAGACTTTCTCAAGAGCTTGATCTTGAACGCAAGCGTCGTTCCGAAGAAATGACGAATCATGCTAAGCTTTTATCCAAGGAACGGGAGCGTCGCCTTGAGTGTCAGGCAAGCGTAAGGGATATGGTGGTTGGTTTTGCCCTTGTTAACCATGAGCTGAGGCATGGTCAAGCTGTAGAAGAACTTCTTTCCAAATCTGCATTAACTACTGCCTTTGCTACCAGCATGGCCTGCCGAAAGAACGGTCGTTCTCTTTTCAGGACCATCGGTGTTGAACCTCCTACTTATGGTGCTATTGGGGCGCGTGACTCGGACGTTGTGTCTCCTATTGATGAGTATCTGCTCCCTCAGGAAGTTTATGTGGCTTTAGCTAGAAATGAGCTTCGAAAGAGGGGCCTACTGGAGAAGTTTTTAAAGATAGCTAGTGGTGGTAATGATGATGATCCTGCTCGAGGTGGTGATTCAAGGAGTCTTAGTAATGCCGCCGAGGGTTCCCGTGATGGTCCGAGCGAATCCGATCATGGTTCCGAGGACGGTCCTCGTGGTGGTGCCGATTGCTCAAAGGATAATTTACGCCCTTAGCTTGTGTATTTGTGTTTTTCCTTTGTAGTTGTTTCCGCGCCATTTTGCTTATAGACGCATTTTTTGTTATCACACTTCACGTCCTGCATTATATGCACATATATATATA
>JAJJMA010213524.1:0-22405 GCA_023529015.1 Papaver nudicaule | reverse complement strand
TTGACATACCAACGCTAGTGGGTTTGACCGGACAATGCCCTAACACTCTTTGTGACACTTTGAAAAACTCTTGAAAATTGCCCAACGAATTCAGGAACGTAAGGAACAAGTCCATCTTCCAGAACATACCAGAACGTGAATGATACACGTTTCAGAATCGCCTTCCTTGATAAGAGTCTTGTACACATTAAATTCCTTATTTATCCCACCCTGAGGGATTATATATACCACACTCACAAGAACTCGGAATTCACGTTCAAGTTCTCCATAAAGCCATGAAACATATTACTCGTAGTGTCACACAAAATAATGTTGAAGACGCATGCAAAGTTATGGATTGTGAAGGTGTTGGGTTTGGAAGGAAAAAGAAGAGAACTGTTCTTGATGATGCTATTGCGGGAACTCTTGATTCTCTAGAAATCTATGCAATAACAAATTGTTACTTTGCCTATGATCATCAGAATGTAGAAGATGACATCATGATTTCTGCAGGGGTCGTTCACGACTTTCTGAAAGAATTTGAAGCTTTCAAAATCCAACTTGTTGACATTGTTAACAATATGGAATTACTGGAAACTGAAATTAATGAATTGAAAGCTGATATGTCAGTTATCAAGGATGACTTGAACAATATGTTTAACAATGTTTCTGATGAAGACAATGAAGCTAACTATGTTCACTACGTGTTCAAGAAAGCTAATGACTTCAACAGTTCAAGTGAACCTGAAGAAGATACTGACTCTGATAACTAGGTCCGTTTTTTATTAGCATAGTTAACTCCTTATTTTTTGTCTTTTCCTTAGGGTTTGGGTAATCACTATGCTAGAAGTAGTCATCTTTTGATTTAAGCATGATTTGCTTGTGCTACTTCCATGTTTTCCTTTTCATCAATTAATCGAGATTATTAAATTAAAATCTTAATTGGATGATTGCAATGCTTGATCTTAATTGATTATCTATATGAATGTATTGCATAAATCGTGAACTTGCTTTTTTAGCCATACCACCCGTTCGGGTAAAGCAGTTCATGAAGAACTACCAAAATCCATGCTTCTGACTCTTATGGCTAAGGGGAGCCGATTTTGATAAAGAGGAACCTCGTAGGTACAATGTTGATCTCCGCTAAATATAATGTTGTACCTTTAATTCTTAGTCTTACAACCACTAGGAAGGGGTAACCTAATGTTTTCTCTAAAGGCGATGGTTGACCGAAACTCTCTGAGAAAGTAGGAAGATTAAACCTTGAATTCCTATTTGACCGTAACTGGCTAGGAAAGAAAAACATAATTACAATTTTACTTGTGAAATTGTACTTCACCCAAGAATTTATTCCAAATCCTTGCTTGGGAAGGTTGTCGCGTTGTTCCTTATGGAATAACACATA
The DNA here is from genome assembly GCA_023529015.1 of Papaver nudicaule. NCBI lineage: Eukaryota > Viridiplantae > Streptophyta > Magnoliopsida > Ranunculales > Papaveraceae > Papaver > Papaver nudicaule. The sequence goes on along the minus strand of JAJJMA010213524.1, from coordinate 21,021 downwards.
ATGGGGGAGAGCTCTTTTGAACTTGTGCTTCATGGTAATATATTTCTGGGGTGTGCGGCTCTGGAATTTGCAAGTTGCATCTTTTTATCTCTCGTTTCAGGTATGTTTACCTTTGTCTACATTGATTATTGTTGTTTTATGAGGATTCCTATATTTCTTGTTCCTTGGTCTATTTTATGACAAAAAGGGGGAGAAATCTTGTAGTAAGGGGGAGTAAAATCTTTCTATCTACTACGACAATAGTCTACGGCATTGTCATAAGGGGAGTAAAATCGATGTGCTTGTCATGTCAAAGCAAAAGTTAGTGTTTTGAGTAAGGGGGAGAACATATCATATTGTGTAGTATCTTTAAGCATCGATGCAATATGCTTACAAGTTTTATATACTACTCAATTGCATAACAAACTCTTGTTGGACTATGTCCTTCTAGAAACCAAGATGTGTGGTGACTTTGAAGTTTGTTATCTCTACCTTGAATCTTCACTTGCAGGAACACTCTTATCTGAAGACGCTGAAGATTACAAGAAGATCAAGTACATTATGGTTAGGGCTAAAAGATTTTACTTTTTGAATCCATATGTAAGATTGGTTTTGTCCCTAAAATTGACAAAGGGGGAGATTGTTAGAGCATTGCTCGGTTGAACTCACTGATATTGCTATCTCAAGTCAGTTGTCAAGTTTAGTTGACAAAAACACAATCCTTGATAAGTTTACTCTACAACCTCGGACTAGGATAGTTTTAGGTAATCAAGATGAAGACCGCTGAAGACGAAGACCGCAGCTTACTACTTGATAAATCCTCGCTAAAGGTTATAAAATTTTTCCTTTCCATGGTTCGTATTTGCCATTTCTATCATATCAATAGTCTATGATGTTGTTTATATGATCTGAAGGTATTCTAGTATTCTTCTCCTTTGCATTTGTCACATCCGTGATATTATGTATAGGTAGAGTATGTTGAATTGTCTCTTTAAATGACCTCAACGGTGAAAGCGTACATGAACGCGTACATGTCTTGCTTAAAGGCATTCAGAGAACGAGCGGGTCTGTATGAACGCGTTCATGAACGCGTACATACGATTTCACAGATTTCTCCTGAATTCTCCAGAACTCCATTTGACAGCTCTATGAACGCGTACATATAAGCCATGAGAAAACTTCCAACTTTCGTATCTTGAAGTTTTCGGTCTAGACATGATTAGTTCTCGGACTTGTCATTACTTGGCCCATGGAATTCAACTACTTAATCCAAGCGATGTTTAAACATTTATTTGGACCAGAAGTCGCAAGCGATGTTCAAACATGATTTGGACCAGAAGTCGCAAACCTTCAATCAAGGTTGAGTCTTCTTTAACTGTTGGCCTAGTCCAAATTTAATAGAAGATTGAGAACGGGTATTCAAGCTATGGACTTTCCTAGTTCCGGAACTTGCTTGAGCCCTACTCAAGGTTGCTTAAACTTTAAGCAAAGCCTCCCTTGGTGATCACTATAAATAGATGACCTTCTGCAAGATATAATCTAAATCCTCTACACATCTGTGTATCCTTGCATAAAGGTTGGTCGTCATCTTGAAGTTCTTTTGGACTACGACTATTGAAAGACTTCACTTGAGGATCGTGAAGCACAGGTCGAAAGTAAAATTTCTGATCCTGTATCTTGGGACGATTGAATATTTTCAATCTTATCATGACCAAGATTTGATAGAAACTTCATAAGGTAGATCCTGAATCGTAAACCCTAGAAGTTCCTTAACGCATATTCACGCACTAGGTTTAATACTAAGTCCGTCAAGCGTTAGGAGGTAAAGTTGTTTAGGCTAGATCAATAAGCCTTATTCAAAAAAACAGATTTCCATTAACCTTGACTTTAAGTCTAATGGAAATCACAATCGTATTCTCGTTTAATTACTTGGATACTTTTAGGCGTCCTGTTAGAGGCAGGGTAGCGCTAGTCTTCACGAAGGGAAGTGGATCAACTCCTAGGCCTATAAAGGACGTCAGCTATGGGAATCAAGTACGTAGGTTTCTGCGGGAGCCAAAAGACGTAGGAGCACATTGGTAGCTAAATTGCTTATAGGGTGAATTCAGTCTCGATACATTCCAGTCCGAAGTCTGAGAGTAGGCTAGCGTCTGTATACCGTTAATACTGAGGTGTTCACATCTGGACGAGGTCCCGGGGTTTTTCTGCAAGGTTTGCAGTTTCCTCGTTAACAAAATTCTGGTGTTTTGCATTACTTTTTCCTTCCGCATTATATTGTCTCTGATCTATATAATTGAAGTAATTGCAAGTTTGTTGATTCATAAACTTTGAGTGAATCCATCTCTGTTGAGATCTACATAAACCACGCTCTTGTTAGGGTTCAGTTCTCTGAACTATAATCAGGTTGTTGTTTGAATATTGATTTGTGAGATCGTTCAAACAACCGTAATCAACTAGGTTCACGAAAACTAAAAGTTGGTGGTGTATCTCGGTATCCCCTCCTTTTCAACACCTAATTTCACACCGACAGAACCCACGAAAGATATTAACATTGAAACTGAAGAAGAGCCAAAAATAATAAAAGTAGGGACGCTAATGGGAGAAGCACAAAGCCTAGAACTAGAAAACTTGTTGAAAGAATATGCAGAAGTATTCACTTGGAGAATGAGTTTAATGCCTGTAATCGATCCAAGTCTAGCATGTCATCATCTGGATATCAACCCACTCGCAATATCGTTCAAGCAGAGGCCAAAAAAGTTGGCAGAAGTATATCAGGAGGCAGTAGAATCAGAACTCAATAAGATGATGACGACATGAATCATAAAGAAAATCCAATATGCCTATTGGATCTCAAACATGGTGATAGTGCCAAAGAAAAACAAGGGAGTTCGAATTTGCATCGATTTCAGTAATCTCAACAAAGCACGTCCGAAGGACCCTCACCCTCTGAAAAAGCAGGGGTACCGAATTTTCAGCATCTTGTAACCTTAGTAATCGTGGGAACCAATACTAACATAACACATGGTTATGTAGACAAGAATACGATCTCAATCGCTATTAGTATTAAAGTATCCGACTATTTCGAAAGATATAATAAGTAGAATAGAAGAATTTCCATAAAAGTCATAACTCCTACTAACCTTTTGTCGATGAATAATAATTGATGTCTTCTTTGTCTTCACAGCCTTCGTCTTCAAGGTCTCTACTACTAAACTCTAGTAGGCTAAATCAAGAATTGTGTTTTGACACCTAAAACTGACAACTAGCTTGACATACCAACGCTAGTGGGTTTACCGGACAATTCCCTAATACCCTGTACCATCGATCAAATGGTGGACGCTACGGCAGGTCACGAGTTATTAAGTTTCATGGACAGGTATTCTGGTTACAATCAGATCCCATTGGCAGAAAAAGATCAAAAACACACGACATTCATCACAACCAGTAGATTATTTTGCCACACGTGCATACTATTCGGTCTAAAGAATGCTGGCGCAACGTATCAAAAAACGATGGAAAACACCTTTCATCCGTGGTTAAAGAAGACTGTCGAAGCATACGTCGATGATATGTTGGTGAAAAGATAAAAAAAAAAATAGAGACTCATGTAGGAGACCTTCGAGGGATATTGGAGAAGATGCGACAAATTAACATGAAAATCAATCCAGCAAAATGAATATTCAGAGTCACATCGGGAAAATTCCTAGGTACATGATCACAAAAACAGGAATCGAAGTACAAGCAATCCGACATATGCCATCACCAACGACAGTAAAGGACGTCCAAGTTAGTGGAAGGATAGCATCTTTAAGCAGATTTATTGCTCGATCCTCGGATCGATGCAAGGAATTTTTCAGCATTTTAAAGAAATGAGAAAAGTTTGAGTGGACATACGAGCGAGATGCAACATTTCAGGGGATAAAAAATTACTTGGCGGGGTTACCCGTGATGCAACGGCCAGTTAAGGATGAAGACCTAAGACTATACATCACAACCAATCTTGATGCCATCAGTGCAGTGCTCGTAACCACAAAGGACGGGGAGAAGCCAGTGTATTATATTAGTAGGACGCTTCTACCAGCAGAGCGAAATTACACCAAATTGGAACAACTCATACTAGCATTAGTGGTAGCAACTCAAAAGCTTCGAACATACTTTCAGACTCATAGGATCATTATATTAACCAAGACCCCGATCAAATCCGTGCTCAAGAACACCCAATCAGCTGGAAGAATCGCAAAATGGAATGCTCAAATAGCGCAATATGACGTCATATGTGAAACTCGTACAACATATAAATCACAAGTGATAGCAGACTTTCTAGTCGAGTTTCCTATAGCAGAAGACGAAGAAGGGGAACCAATGCTTGGTATCGAAGAAGAAGAAGAAGAACCATCAGATCTTTTACAGCAGTGTCATCCTCGAAGGTGGGAAATATTCATCGATGGTTCAGTCACGAAGATGGTCGAGGAATCAGAATAGTTTTTACTTCACCACATGGGAAGCAGACAATATATTCACTTCGATTAGAATTTGAAGCCACAAACAATGAAATAAAGTACGAAGCTATGAAATCGAAGAGGCAAGGATCACCACAGATTCATAGTTAGTAGTCAGGCAGCTCGATGGAAGTTACCAGTCAAATGATTCGTTACTAAAATACAAGAAGTTAGCAAAACAATACATGGCACAGATTCCAAACTTAAAAATACGTCATATATGTAGGAAAGACAACAGATACGCTGATAGGAAGAGTGCAGCGTTCGTCCATTAAAGGCTTAAAAGAAGAACACATAATGACAATCGAAGTAGATGGAAAAAACGTCGACTGGAGAATACCAATCAGGAAATATTTGGAAACCAAGGAATTACCAAGTAATACGCTCTTAGCCCACAAGGTTAGCAGATCAGGAAATTACAGACTTCTCGATGGAGTATTATATCGTCAATCTTATTTGAGACCTTTGTCTGTCGAGAGGATGATGTCACATTGATGGCAGAACTCCATAGTAGGAAAGCAGGGAATCACAATGGAGCAAGAGCGCTAGCTCAAAAAACCAAAGCTCAGGGATACTACTTGCCTTATATGCACATCGATGCCAAGGATATTTCTCGAAGATGTGACGCATGTCAGCGATTTGCCAAAAGGATAAATGCACCAGCAACCACCTTAAACTCATTCTTGATCCCATGGCGCTTCGCTAAGTTGGGGATTGATATCGTAGGACCTTTCATCCCAGGATCGGGGTAGCGAAAATAAATTATCGTTGCAACGGATTATTTTACAAAATGGACCGAAGTTAAAGCATTGAGAAATCATATTGGTCGTGATGTCTTCACTTGCATACGGGAAAATATTTTCTATAGATTCGGTGTACCCGCTATGATACTATCAGACAATCCGCAAGAGTTTGTGGGCAACGATGTTAAACTTCTACTAAGCCAGTACAACGTCAAGCTCGAAACGTCAACCCCGATCTACCCTCAAAGCAATGGTCAAGCAGAAACGACCAACAAGACGATCAAAGATAACCTAAAAAAGGGAGTCTTACATCACAAAAAAGAGTAGTGCGAGCACTTGCACAATGTACTATGGGCCTGTCGAACGTCTAAAAGAGAAGCAACCGGAATGATACCCTTCCAACTTACATTTGGAATAGAGGCAGTACTACCAACTGAGATTACGCTACCAACAGACAAACACATATCCTGGGAAAAGAACCTTACATCTGACCTTAAGAACAAATAAGAACTTCAAATTCAGTTAATAACTCTAGGCAGAAAATTCACCATTATCAAATCAAAGTAATCAAAGGAATTGGAGAACGGTGAACAATTAAAAAGAACAGGGGAAGGCAAGAAAGATTCAGAGAAAGCTTGAATTCAGGGAAAGGGAAAGATTTTGCAGAGAGAATGAAAGAAATAAAAGGAGGGAGGGGACTCTGGTTTAAATAATGGAGATACTCAAAGCAACACGTCAGGTCAGAAGGTGAAAAGGGGCAAAGAATTCGAAACCTAGATCTAACTTGTGCCAGTTACAGGAATAAAGGAAAGGATGCGTGCCGCGGAAGGGGAATATCAAAGATTTCCTTCTCCAGAATCTTCAATTCCTGGATAAGGAAAGAGGCAAAATGTGGGGGCATAAATCCATCGAACTACGTGTCGACATCCTGGAAAATGAGCAGGATAGCTCGGCTAGCATGGGAAATAGGGAATAAATCGAAGACCCATCGTACGACAATGAGTCGTCCCAATCATGTGATCAAGACCGTACACGTGTTAAAAGACAACCTGGAATCTACAAAGGGGCTTGCTAAGCAAGACAGACGTCTCAGCCTTTAATATTTGTCAGAACGAGGAAGATATCCAGACCCGTGAATCGAAACATACTTTGATATAAGGAACCATCGAAGACTCAGATACCATCGAAGACTCAGATACCATCGAAGACCCGGTCATACGCGAGAATCGAAGAACGAGTTATTGCCCTAGACTTCGATATGCGAACTGACCTACTCGACAAAGTTTGACACCCGCGATTGTGTATTTTGTCTTATTAACTGTTTTCACTTTGCATTTCCAACTATAAATAACGAGCTCGAATTCATTTGTAAGGGTTGAACTTTTTGTTAAGCCTTGGAGACTTTGAATGAGACTAGGTCAGTATAATTAAGATAATCTCCTATGGTCGTTAAGCTCAGATCATTTTTAGTGAAATCATACAAAGAAATTTTATACTTTGATGTTAATAATAGATAGCTCAATTCGTATTTTATTTACCTGGTATTCATCATGTTAGTAAAGCTCGCATTATAAAACTGTCATTAGGATAAAACTAATCTAATGTTAATAATAAATAACTCATTTCGTATTTTATTTGCTTAGTATTCATTATGTTAGTAAAGCTCACATTATTACCTACAATCGACCTTATAAAACTGTCATATGGATAGAACTAATCTAATGGCCGTGAGGTATGGAATCTCTATGCATATTTTATACCTCTACATCTTTACCTATGTGTGTTTCAAGCGGCCGACTTTTGATCGATAAACTTGACTACTAAGCTTGACATGCCAACACTTAGTGAGGTTGACCGAGCCATGCTCTAACAGTCTTGACTTCTAATCCCTGTTACAGTTCTTCTCAAATGACCCAGCAGAATCGATGGCTAACCCATAACAAACTTTTTTTTTTTTGCTCAATAATAATACTTTTATTAAATCCAAAAGAAGGAACCAAATACAACAAGAACTTCCAGAAGGAGAAAAAAGAACAAAAGACCAAAACTAGCTAAGCCTGTAATAAGTTTTATCAGGCATTTTCTATGTTAGAAAGAAAGCCAGGCTTATTACAATAAATGTTCCTATTCCCTCTAGTGATAGAAACAACCCTCTTGGCAAGGGAGTATGCAGAAAAATTCACCTCTCTATAGCTATGAACAAAGCTTATTTCCTGTGCTTTTTTAGAAATTTGATTTCACCTAGTTATAGAAAACCAGGGAATATTATTGGAGGGAGGGATATTATTTTCGTGAAAAGTATTCTCTGGAAAACCTAAAAATACGGTGGCAGCTAGGGTTTCCGGCGAGAGCAAACTTCAATCTTTTCTTCCAGATTGATCATCTAGTATGATCTAATCATGGTAGAGAAGGAAAACACAGCTAAACCAAACCCTAAGAAGGGTGTTGGTGGTACTAGAACTTGGGCAGAGGTTACGAAAAACCCAAACACTGCTAAGTTGATCAATATCGATGATTCTCAGTTGGCTGAGTCAACGACGGATGCCTCAGGATCTTGTGTTCTTGATTGTGAGGATCTTTATGATGAGGGTGTCGATTATTGGAAGCATAGTTTGGTAGGAAGATTGGATTTTAGAGGTCTGAGCTTCATAAAGGTAACATAATCCCTTAAAAAACAATGGGGTTTTGAGAATGTTTATTTTTATGCTCTATCGAAAGGTTACTTTTTTATTCGTCTGGTTGATGAAGAACAAAAGAAGAAGATCAAGTACGGCGGCAAGTGGAAGATAGCTTGGCCTGGTAGAGGCAATCAGTTTCTTCAGGTGCAGGACTGGGATGAGGATTTTGATCCTAATGAAGCAAAGATCTCTGTTGCTGCTGTTTGGTTGCAGTTTCCTAAGTTGAAGGTGCAATTCTGGACAAAAAGAATGCTGTTATCTATGGCAAAATCGGTGGGTAAGCCAATCGCGATTTCAAGAAATACTTTGGATTTTGATTTTTGATACCATGCTGCTGTTTTGACAGAGGTGGATTTTTCCAAGAATGTAGTAGATCAAATTTTTGTAAAGCCAGGAAAAGATAAAGACAAGTGGTTTTGACAAGATGTGATTATATCACAGAAGCCAAGTTTTTGCACACACTGTAATACTCTTGGCCATCTATACAATGATTGTGAGGTGGTGAAGAGGATGCTTGGGATCTCTGAGAGACAGAAACAGAGAGAAGAAGAGGAGAAAACAGAGCAAATACCTAACCATTGGGTTTTGCATGAAGGTGGAAAAGATGATCCTGAGGGTTTATGGTATGACTTTGAGAAGTCAAAACCAGATGTTGGTTTCCAATGGTTACCAACTGGAAGAACTACTAAAGATGCACACAAGGAAGCATTGTTATGGGAAGGTGAAGTTGTTTCTAGAGAAAGAATTAGGGTTCTTGCTCAAGAACAAAAATTGCTGGAAAAGATTGTGACCAATGAGGGAGTTCCAGATGCTGCTGGAAGACCAAAGCATACTAGATTATCATCCCATGATGACTCTACAGATGCTATTCCTCATGTTGAAGAAGTTGGCACTAATGGCGATGGCGGATCAAATCATGATGATCATGATGATCATGATCAGAATACTGGGGTTCCTGATCAAAACCCTAAAATTACAGCTGAACCTGAGAAGATTGGAGAGCAGAATACAGCTGAATCTCCTATTGATGCTAATGCTGGGGTTACTGCTGAAGTCGAGGTGGAAGTTGAAGTTCCAGTTGTGCTTCAACCAGCAGCTGATGATGATCAATCTCAACCACAAAAAGAAGGAGCTTTAGATGCCGATATGCAGATTTTTGATAATTATGAACAAAGAAGAATGGCTGATGACATTCTCAAGCAGCAAGAGAGGGATAAAAGATCTGCAGCAGCTAAGATATCAGCTAAGAAATCAGCTAAGTCTACAGCTGATGATGAAGAAGAAGATGTTGAGGATTTAGGCAATGCTGATGAACCAGCTAAGCAGGATGAGTCAGCTGCTGAATCAAAGAGTGACTCTCCCAAATCAAAAGGGGAGGAAGTATCAACTCATGCTACTACTGCATTGCCTGTTGAGGGTGATGGCAATGTCAATACTCATGCAGCTATAGCTGAGCAGTCAAGCTCAACTAATGCCACTACCAGCTTAGGTACTTCAGATACGACTGCTAGTTCAGAGGAAACTGATGCTGAAGCTTCATTGTCACAATATGAGCGTAAGAAATTAGCTAAGGAGCAAGCTGCTGCTGCTGTTATTGCTTCCAGGAAATCTCAAAGAATTCCAACTCGGCCGCCTAAGCACGGTCCTTCACCAGGGGTTAAAAAATGATAGTTCTTTATTGGAACATCAATGGCTTGGATAGATTAGTATCCAGGTCTAAACTCCGTGACATTGTGAAGGAGTATAAACCTGATGTTATAGGTATTTCTGAACCAAAAGTGATCTGCACTGATGCTAGAGTGAGGTCCCTAATGCTTGCTGGATACAGTTTGACTGTTATTCATAATGAAGATGATGCTGGTGATACTTGGATTCTTTGGAAAAGTGAAATATCTACTCCAATCATTATTGACAGTTCTAAACAAGCCATTACTATACACATTGAGGATGTGTATATAAGTTTCGTTCATGCTGCACATTCAATCCCTGAGAGAAGGGATTTATGGATCCAATTAAACCATGGTGATATCTCTCTGCCATGGCTTATAATTGGTGATTTTAACTGCTTTATGCGTCCTTCAGAGAAGATCAGTTCAAGAAGGGCAAAAGATGAGGTTCATTCCATGATGGAGTTCACTGATTGGATGAGCAACAATGGAGTGTTTGAGCCTGAAAACTTTGGCACTTCACATACTTGGTGTAATAATCGCACTGGTAATCGTAGGGTGTTGGAGAAGCTTGATAGAGGAGTTATCAATGCTGAATGGTTGTTCAAGTTCCAAAATTGGAGGTACAAAGGTTTACCTCGTGAGATATCTGACCACTCACCCCTAGTGGGTTTTCCAGTTGCCACATTAACTCCAAGAAGAGCTCCTTTTAGAGTTCAGAAGATGTGGTATACTCACGAAGATTTTATGAATATGGTTGCAAGAGCTTGGAGTGTTAGAATTAAGGGTACATACATCTTTATCTTTAATTCCAAGCTGAAACACTTGCGTGAGGAGATGAAGAAGTGGAATTGGCATACTTTTGGTGATGTGCATGCCAAATTGAAAGAGGCCAACATTACTTTTGAAGCTGCACTTTTAAGGTCTGATGCTGATCCGTACGATGTTGAGAAAGCTGAGAATCTCAACTCTGCTAAGTTTAAACTTAAAGAAGCACGCATGGTTATTGCAAATATGTACAGAGAAAAAGCTAGGATAAGTTGGATTGAGGCTGGTGATGCTAACACAGCTTTCTTTCACAACTGTATTCGTCAGAGAAGAAGTGCTAATGCCATCACTGAGCTAGTTGATGAGCATGGAAATGTTACGACTGATCAGAGGGAATTGACAAAACAGATTGTTTCATATTATGAAGCAAAGTTTAATGGTGCTGAGAGGGTTATTGATAGCTCCATTTTTGATGTGCAACATGAAGTTTTAACTGAAGCTGAGTCTGCAAGTATGGACCAGCTGCCAGATTTAGAGGAAGTTAAGAGAGCTGTCTTTGATTTAGGGGCAGACAGTGCACCTGGACCTGACGGCTTTCCTGGAAGCTTTTATCGTCAATGTTGGGATATTATCCATGCAGACTTATACAGAGCAATTACCTCTTCTTGGATCACTCTGAAGATTCCAAATGGCGTGAACAATAGCTTCATTATTCTCTTGCCAAAGGAGAATGGTGCTAATACGTTGAAGAAATTCCGTCCAATTGGACTCAGTAATTTCTTTTTTAAGATAATTACTAAGATTCTTGCAACAAGATTGGGCAATGTACTGGATAAACTAGTGTCTGAAGAACAAGTAGCATTTATGAAGGGTCGTAACATTAATGAGAACATTGCTCTAGCTTCTGAGCTTATCAATGAGCTGGATATACCTCGCAGACATGGTAACGTGGGCATGAAACTTGACATCTCAGCTGCTTTTGACACGGTAAGCTGGAATTTCGTGTTGGAAGTATTTAGAAGGTATGGCTTCTCTGAAGATTGGTGTACTTATGTGCACAATATCCTTAAGTCAGCTCGTATTTCAATGCTGGTTAATGGCTCTCCTGAAGGTTTTTTCAGCATTAATAGAGGATTACGTCAGGGTGATCCTCTATCTCCTCTAATTTTTGTCTTAATGGAGGATATTCTAAGTCGAAACATTCTCAAGTTGTTTGAGCAAGGAGATATGAAGTACATGCTAACTAAGAAGGGAGTGTCACCAACTCACTTGTTTTTTGCAGACGACATTCTCGTCTTCTGTAGGGGTAATGAGAGGAGTCTGACAAGCATGCTAGGCTTGTTAGATGTGTATGCAGAGTCGTCTGGTCAGATTGTGAGCAGGCAGAAGAGCAAGGTGTATTATGGTGGTGATTCAGTTGAGCACAGACAGGTTGTGCTAAATCTGTTGGGAATGGAGCTTGCAACTTTCCCTGACAGATATCTAGGGGTTCAATTGGCACCAGGTAAGGTCAAGTACTCTCATGTCCAACACATTGTGGACAAGATGCAGACAAAGCTAAATTTATGGTCTGGAAGGTTACTCACTTTTCAGGCTAGAGTTGTGCTAGTTAAATCTGTCCTAGCCAGCTTACCTATTCATGTTATGTCTGTGTATTTGTGGCCACCTGACTTAATCAAAGCTATAGAGCGTGCAATAGCCAACTTCATTTGGACTGGTGACAAGGAAAAGGCTAAGGGCTTTGTGGTGGCTTATGAAAAACTATGCAGTCCAGTTGAGGAAGGAGGTTTAGGCATGGTGAGTCTGAAGGTTATGAATTTGGCTTTGCTGATGAAATTATGGTGGAATATCCGTCATTCTAATAAAACTTGGGCTAGATTTCTCAGAGCCAAGTACCTCAGAGTGAATGGGGATATAGTGAAGTATAAGCTGAATTCGTCTATCATTGTTGGAATGGTATTGGTTCAGCCAATTGTTGATGCTAATACCCGTAGTTTGATTGGAGATGGGAAAGCAACATCATTATTCTTTGACAATTGGTGTTCAGATAAATGCATAGCTACCAGCAGAGCTATTGCACCTGAACATAGGTCATGGTTTCAGGCCAAAGTCAGTTCCATTATCAGAGATGGTGAGTGGAACATACCACCAGCTGTACGTCAGATGATGGAGAACATGGGCATTGACGTCAATGCAATGCCAAAGCCAAGAGGAGGAGTGGATATGCGTGTGTGGATGCCGGATGAAAAGGGTGTTTTCACGGTGAAATCAGCAAGAGAGCTGTTGAGGAAGAAGTTCACTCCTATGCCTGTAATGAAGCTGATATGGAGGAAGAACATTCATCATGCTTTAGCTGCTCAGAATTGGAAGTTTGCAAGACCTCAATGCTGTGCAACAAGGCAGGCTGCTTGTGAGAGATTTGGCATCATCATTGATGCTGGATGTCTAGACTGTAACTCTAGAATTGACGATCTCGAACACATTCTCATGGATTGTACAGTTTCTGTGCAGCTGTGGGAATGGATTTCTAACATCTTTGACTTGCAGGTACACTATGATCTTATGCTATCCTATAATGAAGCTAAACAAAGATCTCCACTGATCAAACGACTATGGTTAGTGGCAAATATGGCGGTGAAGTCTGAGCTATGGAACAAACGTAATAGACTATGTTATGAAGACAAGAAGACTCCAATATATGAGCTGAAGAACAAGGTTTTTAGGCATATTAGAGACAATTCAAGACGTTTTCAACTACATTCAAGACCTGGTGAAGACGATGCAATACTGGATTTTTTCAAGATAGAAAGGAGAACTGTAAGCTCTCAAAGGACAGTGAACCACCATTGGATTCCACCAGATGAAGATGAAGTGATGATTTGTTGTGATGGAGCTGCTGATACGAGCAATGGCAAAGCTGGTTGTGGAGTTATTGCTCGTAATTCTAATCTAGAGGTGATGGGAGCAATTTGTGAAGGTCTGGGAGATGGCAACAACTACTGGGCAGAGCAACTAGCTGTGATTATTGGTTTGGAATGGTGTAGGAAGTGGGGAGTCAAGAACATCAAGGTGAGATCGGATTCTGCTGCTGCAATTCAAGCTTTTCAGTCAGGTAACATTTCTTGGCGACTGAAATATCGATGGATGGATGCTTTAGAGTTTTATGACAGAGTTATATACCAACACAACGTACGTGAGGTTAATTTTTCAGCTGATACTCTTGCTAAAAGGGGAGTACAGCTTGATTCAAGTATTACAGAAGAATTTGAAGGTAAACCGGAGTTTCTTCCGGATGTTGAAGACCCGAATACGATTTATACACGGGTAATAAAACAGTAACGGGTTCGGGTTTGGGTATCGGTTTTTTGTTTTGATGGGTTTTTGAGCCATCTTTTATGGGCCTGCGAGCCAAGTTCTATGGGCCTGCGTGCCACTTTTATGGGCCTACGTGCCAATTTTAGTTTTAGGTTCTTTGTAGATAGTAGTCCAAGTACATATCCCTAGTCTACTCGCTAATAGGCACCCTCCCTGCTAAGGGGTGTCTGTGTATAGCTAATCATTGTAATTTTTCCCAAAGATTAATTGAATGACCTATTAGCAGGGAATATTATTGGAATTGAAAGCACTTATTGCAGCTTTAGAATCAGTCCTGAAGACAATACTTCTAAAAGAATTCTGATTAGCCCATTCACCACCACATAAAACTGCAATGATCTCAACAAAATAATTGGTAGCAGCACCCAAACCACCTTCTACTGCCACAAGTGTTTCTACTTTCTCCCATACTGTCTATAAAACCAAATCCTGCATCACTAGGATTACCTCTGGATGCACCATCACAACAGATCAGAACTTGATGAGGAAGAGGTAAATAGAAATAGACCTCTTTAACTTGCAGAGTATGGAAATGTCTTGCTTTCATCCCAAAGGCTTTGAGGATTTGAAGATCATAGGCAGAATTCCACATGTCAGCTTTCATCCTTATCTCCTGCTCAGAAGTAAACTTTAAAATTCTGAACTTCAAAGTATCAGTGTTCCAATCTTCATTGTCAAATACCATTCTGTTCCTCTTAAACCACAGTTCCTTCATTGTAATACAAACCAAAGTTCTCCACACTTCTCTTACTGCAGGACTTTTTCTGTGAGCAAGATTAAGTGCTTCATTAAAAGACTTAGGATTTATAAACTGGAAAATCCCTAACACCCACTGCTAAATTATTTCACTATAACCACAGTACCATAGGATGTGCTCAATATTTTCCTCTGAATTCTTGTAGAAAACACATCTTGAAGCCAACTGTACTTTTCTTTTCTTGATTTTATCATCTGTGGCACAACTCCTCTAACCAGTTTCCATACATTACTAGCCACACTAGGATGAATACTATGGTTCCAAACAGCTTTGGTCCATTGAAGCACATGAAACTTCTCTCCAATGAACTCAACAGCTGAAGCAACAGTAAATATACCTGTAATTGTGCGCATCCAACTCCTTCTATCTTTTATGACATCTACTACTGGAAGTTCATTCACATCAATCATGTCTAGCATTTCATTTGGTATAACCCATTCCCCTTCCAACAATAGATCTGAAACTTTCATGGTTCTGTGTTGTTGTAAGAATATATTGTCAGGAAAAACTTCCACAAGAGCTTTATCTTTAATCCATATATCATCCCAGATTGATATCATTTTCCCATCACCAACTAACCATCTGCTACCTTCATGTACATCATTCATAACCCACTGCAAAGCTGGCCAAATTGAAAACTTCTTATAATACTTAATCCACTTGCCATTCTTATCTCTAAATTTAGCTTGGAAGAACTTGGCTAACCCATAACAAACTTGGTTCAGTTAATCAGTAGTAACTGAACAAAATTGTGATGAATTGGTCTGTCAGGCTCTTTCACAAACACATTGTGTGCGTACGGCTGCTCAAGGATGAGTGAGTGTTGCTGTTAATTCTAAGCATTGTCACAACTCTGTCCCTGCAGTGAAATCATTCATAGACAACAATTTATATTCTAATTCATTCAAAGTTCCGAAACATCTCCTCAATTCATTCAATCCAAACCAACGACGAGAACTTCATTTAATGACAATGACTTAATTCTTCTCCCCTCATCGGCCAAATTGTTATCCTCTCTTGACCCAAACTTTGCGTATTTGTTGGCTTCGAAAAAAGGCTTTAGCCATGGGCAAACACCCATCAGACAACACCTAGTAATGTCAGGAAACTGGAGCTTTGAGCTGACCGTAACAAACTGAAAGAACTTGTCGTGTTTAATATTCAAACTAAGAAGTAGTTGGCAACCCTGATCCTAAAAACTGATTGCAACTGTGATTTCTAACATAACCCATCTAGTTGCCCAGAGCAGATATATTCGTTGCACCAGTAAAAGTTAAAATAACTTCAATGGCTGCCTCAAGGAATCAGCGAAGTCTTTGATGGTTGCTCCCAGTAATTCTTCGTTCTCATCGCTTAATAGCCTCTTTTCCTGATAGCTTATTGTCCATCAACTCCCTTTGTTGCCAAACAATGCTTTAAGCTCATAATTTCTTTGTTACTGTCACATGAATCCATTGAACCTATAAAATGAAAAAGAAGCGCACAACACAACTAATACAAAAAGAATAGCAAAGAAAGCATAACCAATTAATACTCTAGAGAGGTGTTTTAGACACCTATCACCAGGCCAGAAGAATATGCAACTTGTTACAAGGAATCAACCACAACCACAAACTATAGTCACTAGTCTTCTGTTTTCTGCTGAAAACATTTCATCGAGTTTTTACATGCTTTTTGTGAAGTTTTATTTTGGTTGCAATTACGATGAAGTTCTACAGTTCAAGATATCAAGCTAATAGTCACTAGTTTTAGTTTGAGTCAGGCACACGCAGTCCCCAAAGATTCAGTGTTTCAGATGGTTCTGGTACCAGCCTCACTTTCTTCGTTTTCTATAAATAAGGCATCTATGCTTTTACAGTTACTAGGCTAGGCAGTAAACTAGGTTCTGGGCAGGAGTATATGGTTGCAGCTTCATATATCTTCATCTCTACTCGGCATGTATTGGCTACGATCAACTTTCTCATTACAACACTATGACCAACAAAAGCTATTGAAGATACCACCATTGCGGAACTATTATGTGTTTCCGAAAGCTACTCAGATTCTGGAGGATCCTGCTAATAAGGAGGTAAAGTATTAGCTAGTGAGTTTGCTAGAGACAAGTACTAACATTTGGAATGTCTTATGTACTCAACTAAGCCACCATATTGTACGGCATGAGAATGTTAATTCATTTCCTACAACTGTAAGTCTTCGCTACTTTAAATAAATATAGCCCCATTTACAAAAAAAAAAAGATTTGTAAAAAACTTCTTTAAGCCTTATCATAGCAAGTAAACCTAAACGAAAGGAGTACCAAATTTAGGAGAAAATGAAAAAAAAAAATACTCCCCTCGTCCAACTTTTGTTGGAATAGGGTTTTGGACAAAAATTAAGAAAATGTTAGAGATAAAAACTTATTCCACAAATGTCCTATATTCATATTAATTCACCTAGTTATTCGAATCATAGTTTTTAATTCAATTATAACTCATTGCATCCATAGTTTTTAATTCAATTACAGCTCATTGTCTAAGAAATAGAGAGAAAAAGTGAATTTAAGTAGAGGGAAAAAAAAAGGGTGCAGGAGTAAATAGATGAGAGCAATTTTGATCTAGCATTGCTAGAACCGTTGGATCAACCAATCTAACGATGGTGATTTTGAGTGGAGTTTTTCACCCCAAGGGTAAAAACTGAATTTCCACCAACAATCACCTCCACCATTGGATTGGTAGATCCGGTGGCTCTAGCAATGCTAGATCAAAATTTTTTTATAAATAGATAGGGGAAAAATACAAAAAATCCTACACATTTCTCTAAGAAAAATCATGATTTCTAGATAGGGATAATTAGGGAAAAAAAAGAAATGCCCAGAGGGAGTAAGAAGCTATTTTTTTCTTGGATGGGGACGGAGGTATAGTGGGATGTTGATTTATCCCGTCTCTATCATTACATGTTGTATTTCACGGAACATTCTCCGGTTGGCTTAGGGATAACGTCTTTTGCTTCCCCGGTAGCAGCACTCATTTATCCCGTCTTAGTATTGGAAATGTATGGGATTTCCGTTTTCTCAACGGACAGATCCCAAGCTTAAGTTCGGAACCACCAACAAATGGACGATGTTAAAACAGCATCATCGGACGGTGGTAAACTGGAACTTGATTAGCTGGAGACTAAATATCTTGACAGATGATAAACCCAAGGAGAGAATAACACAAAGTTACTGTAAAAAAAAACATAAATTCTAGAATAAAAAAAACAACTACCGTATGTAATTAGACAAATCCATTGGGATTCAGGAGAGACAAGTCTTTGAGTTGATAACAACATGTTTTTGTTTCCAACGTTTGAAGTTTAATTTTAGTCTAATTAGGGGTAATAAAAAATCAGCCAGTGTGACTTTAATACATGTCAAAAAGTTCTACACTATTTCAAATTTTGTCTGTGTATCAAAATTTTCTCCAGGCTGTCATTAAAAAAACCTGGCGTTATTGGGGCTTACGGAAAAGTTTTGGGGCAGACTTTTTTAGCTACCTAATACTGTACAAAATTCATGAAGCTACCGAGTAGTGTAAATAAAAATATTAACACCACTCGGTAGCTTGCCCCAAAACTTTTCCGTACGCCCCAATGACGTGAGGTAAAAAAATCATAGTCCCCCTACCAAGGTAGTACAACGAAAATTATCGGAGAAGTATTTGATCTAGCAGTGCTAGAGCATTTTTGATCTAGCATTACTAGAGTCATTGGATCAACTAATCTAGTAGTGGAGGTTTTCAATAGAGTTTTTCACTCCAAGGATAAAAACTGAATTTCCATTCAAAACCACCACCACCATTGAATTAGTAGATCTGATGGCTCTAGCAATGCTAGATCAAAAATGCTCTAGCATTGCTAGATCAAAATTATTTTAAAATTATCAGTACTCAGAAAATAACAAATACATTTCACGTCAAGGGCTGATTTGTAAATAACCAAAACTTCAAAAGAGTAAGGGGCATTCTTGTAATATTTTGAAAATTTGAGCCTTATTTAATAATCAGAAAACTACAAAAACCTGTTAGAAAAACGAAGAAAAAAGAGTTTTTGCAGAAAAAAGTACCTGCGCTTGCTGTGTTCCCGCCATAAACACCATATCACCGTCTCTCTCAATTTTCATTTCATTTTTTTTTTTATAAATGTTGTTATTTTAAAAACAAATGATTTTAATGAATTAAACCGCCTTTTGTCTAGAACCACGTTTCCTCGCTATAAATAACTGAAGTTTCTGAGTTAGGGTTTTTCAAAAGGAACCTCTGTGCTGAGCACTGTGCAGGTCTCTAAAATTATGGTAAGGTGAGAGAGAGAGTGAGAGAGAGGAGAGAATTTGTTGATCATTTGATTCATTGATTCTTCTGTTTTTCTTCTTTTGATATAATCATGGTGATGAAACCAGCATGGTTAGAAGGATTAATAGCTGAGACATTCTTTACACATTGTGGGACCCATGAGAATCGCAGGAAAAATGAGAAGAACGTATTCTGTCTGGATTGTCTTCGTAGTATCTGCCCTCACTGTGTTTCCTCTCATCGTTCTCATCCACTCCTACAGGTTCAATTTCACACTTTTCCAGTTTTACTCAATTTCTTAAGTCAATTCTTCTCTGTGTTTTTAGTTCTTGAAATTCTGCTCTGTTATTTTGAATTTTTCATGTTTGCTCTGAATTTCGTGAGTAATTCAAGTCTTTAGAAGATCTTGTTGTTCTTGGACTGAATTTCATAGAATTTGAAGAAGAAACATGTTTTGCTCCACTGTTACTGTTAATTCAACTTAAAGCATCTTTGATATGTTATCATCTGATTAATTTCACTTCAAACACAATTTCTGTTTTTTTTTTTCTTGAAGAATCCTTGAATTCCTTGAGTATTTCATGTGAATTACTAAATTTTGATAGTATTTTTGTTTGTAATTGTTAAGCTAAATTTTGGAAGTATTGTTAGTTAAGAGATTTTGTATTTTATTGTCTGAATTTCGTCATTGATTCCCCTGTGTTTTAATTAGATTTGTTTCTTTCCTCTTTTAGAAAATCACTGCTATACATATTTTCTGTAAGGTTTCTTAGCTCCCGTTGCTTTCATGAAAGTGAAAGTTTGACCAATTTTGTTTACTTCCGTCAATGTTACTGTACATGATTTAAATTTCTCATTGTTTTTTCTTCAACCTCACCCTCAATTGCAATGATGCTCCCCTACTGCCTAGCCTACGAACTGTCATTTTGTCTCAAAAGTACCAAATTATCCTTCTCATCATACCTCTAAACTTGATAAGATTAACTAGTAGTAATTTTTAATTTTGATAACTTGAATTCAAATTCTGAACTTTTTAATGACTTTACTTAACTTGTTTAAGTGATGCATAGTTAAACCAGTTTAAGTGAGCTAGCTGGTAATCACTGCATTGCATCAAATCTTGAATTATTTAGTTGTTTTATGACAATTGAACAGGTGAGACGATACGTTTACAACGACGTGGTTCGATTGGACGATCTCGAGAAGCTTATCGACTGTTCTTATGTTCAGGTACAATTTTTTTAACTAGTTCATGAAGACGACTTAAATTGTTTCTGTTTGACTAAAGCAATTTCAAGACATTTATGTTTAGTTACACTTATTGTTTATGTTTCTGCAGCCTTACACTATAAACAGTGCGAAGGTATTGTTTTTGAACCCAAGGCCTCAAACAAGGGCTTGCAAGGGTTCTGCCAATATTTGCTACGCTTGTGACAGAATTCTCCAAGAGCAATATCACTTCTGTTCACTCTCTTGCAAGGTATATTCTTAAACTATTACTTAATGACATTAGTTTGTTTATAAGTAATGATTAATATATGATTGAGCCGTACGATCACACTAGATGTTTAATTTCGATTTTCGTTCTTGTTCTTTGTAGTATTCCTCATGAAATTTAGCATATATATAGTCACTGCATTTCAATATCCATGACCCATATCTTAGTTTAAGCTGTAAATAAAAACATAAACACCTTGAGAGTATTTGTTTTTATCGAAAGATAGTAAGTTCGAAACCTTACTTAATTGACTTTGGAACAAATAATAACACGTATGTGTGCCTCGAAAACGAAATGAATTGCAGGTCGATCACGTGGTATTGCAAGGCGGAGACCTGTCAAGTATACTATACAGATTCGACGAATCCGATTTCGAGTTCTCGCAGTTCGAGGGTTTGCAAATGGATGGTTCAGACATAACAGAAGAAGATGATATAACTCCCAATTCAATCTTGGAAGAACACCACCCTCTGAGTTTCAAGAATTCATCTTGTTCCAGTAACAATTCTAGGAGCAATATGTCTGGTACTTCCCAAGATTTATCCGTAGGTTTTGTTAAGAAAAAGAAAGGAAGTGGATTCTTCCCTGGTAATGTTTTTTCCTTCAGTAGGAGAAAGGGAGCTCCTCAAAGGGCACCACTTTCTTAGACAATCAAAATCAAACCCCCTAGAAAATTCAAGAAAAAAAAAGAAATAGATTATGAGATGGTTTTAAGGTAGGTAGTTTATTATTTGGTTAGCAGTTTAAGAA
>JAJJMA010213521.1:0-10643 GCA_023529015.1 Papaver nudicaule | reverse complement strand
CAGTTATGTTAGGTTGAAGCACGCATCATAACAGTCAGGTTGTAGTATTCATGATAACAGTCTAAAAGAAAGTACTTTGATGCCTTGAGGAGGACTGGTATAAAGTAAATTTGAAAACCAGTTCATCATGTGTTCTACAAACAACATACTATGGGCTCAAAGGTGCTGCCTTTTACTTGTAGAAATCATTAAAGAACCACTGTTTCTATCATTGTCTCTTGTCTTACGGAAGGCCTCCAAATTGAGGAAGGTGACCGACTGACATTACCACTACTGGCACCAGTCAATTAGATACCTTGCTCATAACAAAATTCTTTTCACAGAAGCAATTACGCATGCTAAGCAACAAAGTGTCAAGCTTCCTAAGCACATGGAGATTTACATGGAATCAAATCTAGGGTGAGTTAAGATAACCTCGAAAGTCCCATAGGGAAATTCTTGAATGGAAGGAATAGTTGAGTTACTCACAATAAAGCCATTTCATCTCTCTAAATCACATTAACTTTTTTTTTTGTTGCGCCAATGGCTCTAATCTACATAGCTCACCAAACACAGTCATGCCATTTTCACTCGAAGAGGTCAGCAGTAACAATTAGAACGACTAGGATTGCTTACACTCAAGTAATTCATTAAAACAGAGATTAAACACAATACAAAGAAAAAACATAAAACGACAGATTATTCAAAACTTCCATTTCCGCTATTTACTCGAGAAACACATATGCATCAACCAGCTGAAATCCAGGAAAAAAAATTGTAACACAAAACTGACTAACCAGAGAAATTTATAGTAGCTATACAAAGCGCAAGAGCTGTACAGAATCCTTCCTTTACCACCCACAGACATGTCTTCACCATGTAATAGCGTCATGAATCTCTCTTTATCCACATCCACTTCTACAACAAATTGAGAAAATTCAAGAAAACTAGACAAACAAAAAATGAATTCTAAAATGTGCTTCAAAGTAAAGGAGTAAGATTTAGAGTGTAAAAATATACTGTATAGACAAATTTAGTATAGATACAAATTTTGAAATTATAATACATAGAAGGAAATATAGTAATAAAAGATAAGTTTAACAAGAGCATAAATGCTGCATTGCAAATTGAAAAAGAGTTTAACAAGGCCACTACTTGTATGACTATTTTAGTTCTACACAAATGCAGTATAGTATGACTAGTTTAGTCCTACTGTTACCAATACTGTAAGACATTTATACTATAACTAAGATGCACTACTAGTATGACTATTTGAGTCCTACACAAATGCAGATAGCATGACTATTTTAGTCCTACTATTTCTAATACTGGTAAGACAATTTTATACAACTAAGATGCATTACTAATATGATTTAGGAACAATGAATGAAAGAAACTTTTAATATATAAAAGAAACAAGATTATGAAAGAAACTGCCATGGCCTTAAGCACATCTATTGACTATATGATCTAAAATCACTTATTTCCTGTGCGTATGCTGTGAATATAAGACATAAATACCTGTAAGCTAACCACACCTCCAAACATATCTCTGAGAGTTCGACCGCTAGATACATCAAGCTTGTTACATAAGAAGTCTACAGGGAAAAGTCTTAGGACAGGGTCAAACAAAGTATAGTATTTGTGAATCCAGAACGTCTTCAAGTAATTATGCGTCAAGAAAAAATCCAGTAGCAACAACAATTTCAATAGGTCGGCAGCAATTTCATAGGACAGATGCTAATTTAAGACTCAAATACCAAAGAAGATTAGGAGGATGAAAGTAATTTTTTTCCTACATTGAATAAAAATATCGTAAAATTATAATAATTTCTCTAAACTGAGAAAGATTTGCAAGAGAAACCTAATCAGTAAAAACGGGACACAAAAATTTTCAGCGCTCTCTTTTTAGTTATAAAGTTCTTTCTAGAAATTTCTCTTTACACAAAATTTGATTTTAAAGAATTTTATTTTTAAAAAGCGCATCAAATTGAAATATCATACCGCCTTTCTTCATTAAAATTTCTTACATTATGGCAAGGAAATATCACCACCATGTAGCATGGTTTGTCGTAACTAGGTACTAGAGCAAACACTATGGTGTTCAAAATGTGGAGAAAATACCTAGAATGTAGACATGATATAGATGGCCGAAAAACCAATCACTATGGTGGCTGTCAAAATTTGTGCGGATACTCAATATCCTCTCAAATTTAAGGCGCGGTTACTCAAATTTTCATAGACGAAATATAGAGAAAATACCTAGAATGGTTCTATAGATGACTGAAGGTCAACTTTTTTTGAACACCCATAAGACCTCTCCTCCATCACCGGGTACACCTAGATTTTCATCAGCAATCATATGCTCTTTGGTAGGCATGTAGCTCCCTTTCTGTCTCCTTGGCTTTGCCTTCTCCTTTCCCTTAACTTGAACATCAGACACACCTATAGATTCTCTTGTTCCACTTTCAGATACTCCTTCTCATTGTTCTTCTATGTCTCCACTTTCTTGTTGAGGTTCTACGGATACATCTTCATTTACAAGAGGTTCATTGGCAAGAGGTGTAGCTATAGTTCCACCTTCATTGGGAGTACTTTCTACGTCTCTTTCAAAGTTTTGGTCACTTGCTTCACAGATGGCTTCCTTTATAGAAACACAACTTTTGGCGCTCAATTTATTACCGCCCTTTCACGAGGTGACTAACTAGTAGGTACAACACAATCAACAACATGATTATGTCTTTTCAGAGATCTCCCTTCTTTTTGCTTACCCTTCGAGCAGATCTAAAACATAATACAATATACAACAAAAAAACAAATACTAACCAAGAAAATAATTTTTCAGTAAACAATCGCTACCTAATTCATAGACAATTCGCTAGCTATAAAGAAAAAAATCGATTTCTATCGATAAATTAGATTCCAACTATAAAGAAAAAAACTCACATGAGCTTCAATTTTTGAACCATTATATAATTAGAATTTGTGAACACATATATACACCGATTAAAAACTACAAATTTTCAAAAACAAAGGATTTTAGTTGGTTCCTAAAAAAGGGGTCGTTAGGAACTGATTATATCCATAATTTGAACAGTCTACTTTGCAAAATAAGATATAACCATAAATGGTATTAAAATTCAACCCTTAATGACCGATTAAAATAAATGAATAACATAAACTGCCAATCAGTTCCTATTGTTCAAAACAAATACCTTTTCTGGTTTGAAATTCTTCTAGAAGGATGAAGACGAACAATTATCGGTTATTATTGTTCATTATAAATATCGTTTCTGGGAAATTTTTAGAAAATTTATATTTCTAAACCTCGAGTTTGAGTGCATGGATTAATGAAAACTTAATGGGTTCAGAGAAATACCTTATTTTAGCCATGTGTTGTTGTTTCTGTTGATTATGGAGTGCTTTTAACTCAGTGTCGATAACCTTTACTGCTCGTCATGAAGACGGTTGTTCTTTCAACTGCTCAACTCTTGCAACTTATAAATCGAATTTATTTGGTTTAATTCGTTTGTTTGAACCGCTTAAGAGGCATGGTTATGTAGAAGTTATCGAACGAGTATTTGAGTTTGAATCGGCGATCGACGTATTTGAAAAAGCGGGGATACCGAGATACACCACCAACTTTTTGTTTTCGTGAACCTAGTTGATTATGGTTGTTTGAACGATCTCACAAATCAATATTCAAACAACAACCTGAGTATAGTTCAGAGAACTGAACCCTGACAAGAACGTAGTTCTTGTAGATCTCAATAGAGATGGATTCACTCAAAGGTTATGAATCAACAAACTTGCAATTACTTCAATTATATATATCAGAGACAATATAATGCGGAAGGGAAAAGTAATGCAAGACACTAGAATTTTGTTAACGAGGAAACTACAAACGTAGGAGAAAAACCCCGGGACCTCGTCCAGATGTGAACACCCTTAGTATGAACGGTATACAGACGCTAGCCTACTCTCAGACTTCGGACTGGACTGTATCGAGACTGAATTCACCCTACAAGCAATTCAGCTACCAATGTGCTCCTACGTCTCTTGGCTCCCGCAGTAGCCTATGTACTTGATTCCCCTAGCTGACGTCCTTTACAGGCCTAGGAGTTGCTCCACTTCCCTTCGTGAAGACTAGCGCTACCCTGCCTCTAACAGGACGCCTAAAAGTATCCAAGTAATCAAACCAAAATACGATTGTGATTTCCTTTAGACTTAAAGTCAAGGTTAATGGAAATCGATATGTTGAATAGGGCTTATTGATCTAGCCTAAACAACTTTACCTCCAAACGCGTGACGAACTTAGTATGAAACCTAGTTCGTGAATTTGCGTTGGGAACTTCTAGGGTTTACGATTCAAGATCTATTTTACGAAGTTTCTATCAAATCTTGCACGATTGCTAAAAGCGGGTACCAATATTTTTGGGGCGGGTACCATCTGGGTGATCCAACGGTCAAGAACTATTTGTCTTATATGAATTGGTACCCGCCCTTAAACATTTGGTACCCGCCTATATCAATTGTGAAATCTTGGTCGTGATAAGATTGAAAATATTCAATCGACCCAAGATATATGATGGAATTTTACTTCCGACCTGTGCTTCACGATCCTCAAGTGAAGTCTTTCAATAGTCGTAGTCCAAAAGGACTTCGAGATGACGACCAACCTTTATGCATGGATACACAGATGTGTAGAGGATTGAGATTGTATCTTGCAGAAGGTCATCTATTTATAGTGATCACCAAGGGAGGACTTTGCTTAATGTTTAAGCAACTTTGAGTAGGGCTCAAGCAAGTTCCGGAACTAGGTCCATAGCTTGATTACCCATTCTCAATCTTCATGTAACTTTGGACAAGGCCAAAAGTTAGAGAAGACTCAACCTTGATTGAAGGTTTGCGACTTCTGGTCCAAATCATGTTTGAACATCGCTTGGATTAAGTTGTTGAATTCCATGGGCCAAGTAATGACAAGTCCGAGAACTAATCATGCCTAGACCGAAAACTTCAAGATATGGAAGTTGGAAGTTTTCGCATGGCTTATATGTACGCGTTCATAAAGCAGTCAATAGAGTTCAGGAGAATTCAGGAGAATTCTTGAACTTCTATGTACACGTTCATGAACGCGTTCATACAGACTTTGCTCGTTCTGTGAAATGCCAAAATCAACACATGTACGCGTT
The DNA here is from genome assembly GCA_023529015.1 of Papaver nudicaule. Lineage (NCBI taxonomy): Eukaryota > Viridiplantae > Streptophyta > Magnoliopsida > Ranunculales > Papaveraceae > Papaver > Papaver nudicaule. The sequence goes on along the minus strand of JAJJMA010213521.1, from coordinate 5,472 downwards.
CATGAATGCGTTCACCGTTGGGGTCATTTCAAGAGACAATTCAACATACTCTACCTGTACATATTATCACAATTGTGACAAATGCAAAGGCGAAAATCCTAGAATACCTTCGGATCATATAAACAACATCATAGACTATTGGTATGATAGAAATGGTAAATACGATACGGAAAGCAAAAACCTTTCTAACCTTTAGCGAGGACGTTATGATTTATCAAGTAGTAAGCTTCGGTCTTCGTCTCCATCAGTCTTCGTCTCGATTACCTTAAAATATCCTAGTCCGAGGTTGTAGAGTAAACTTATCAAGGATTGTGTTTTTGTCTCATAAACTTGACAACTGACTTGAGATAGCAACATCAATGGGTTCAACCGAGCAATGCTCTAACAGTATTCATCGATGATGTTTTCGTTTCAAATTGAAAAAAAAAATGGAAAGAAGAAGAAAAAGATAATCAATTTCTAAAATTAAGTTTTGAATAAAAATGAAATTGATTTGGTTTATATTTTCTAATTAAGGATAATGGTAAAGCTATTTAGGTATTTTTATCCTCTGGGTAGTTACTCCATAACCACCTCTACATGATGAGGCTTAAAACGAAAATGATAAGCCTAAAACTAGCCAGGTTCCTAGCCTTTGCTCTTAGTGTTTAACAAGAATTATCTATTTTTAGTACCAAAATCTTGTTGTTTTCTTAGTACATCAAAACAAAATTTATAAGATCTCCCAACTCCAGAGTGGAAACTCGATCCACCGACCTCAAATGTGAGAGTCGGATCCTTGACGAACTGGGCTAGTCTTTGCTGGTTGGTTGCCAAAATTTCGTTGTATGATCAATATTTTACTGATTTCCAATATAAAACTCGTTGAAAAATTAAATCGCAATCTTTATTATTGCAAGGTATACTATCCAACACAAGACTATTTGCTGAAATGAATAAATGAATATGAATACGCCACCGATATATAGTGAACCATATGCTATGGCGGACCCCTCAGCGCTTAAATGACATCTACCAAAGTGATATGTGTGAAAACTACCACATACGGTAGATCTCAAATACTGATGGTCGGAATCTACAAACGGTTACATTGATCTGGGGGCAATACAGAATCTAATGGACAGAGGATAAAAGGACATAACTTTTTTTTTCCTATTAAGATAATGGGAAAAGTTGTCAGAGATGAGAATATCAATTAGTGTCATTGATTGAGTTTTTTGGCACGTGCGGAGAGAGAGTGTGTGAGGTGGTGTGATTTGTAGGCGATTGAGATAGACTTTTTTCTATGGTTGTTTTTACTTTTTCCTCCACCGTCGACGGTGGATGATGGTGGATTTACAAACTGCACCACCTCTGTTGACTTCCTCGGAGACATCAGAGGGTAGATCAAAGGGAGGAAATCCTAATATGATGGGTTTGGTTAATGGATCAAGTGATTCTATACCTAGTTTTGGCATAATTAACTGGTCGGAATTTTACTCTGAGAAGAAGTTACAATCGCAGAAGGATGAGATGAAGTTTCGTGCTCCGGCGATTGTTGATGGTAAGAAATCAGTCTCTTACTCTTATTCTGATTTTCAAGAAGATATTAATAAATGTGAAGAGCTTGTTATTGGTTGTTTTGTGGGAAAGAGAACGTCTTATATGGCAGTTGAAAAAGTTGTTGCTAGGGAATGGAAACCTAAAAGTGAGTTTAGCATGACTCTTCATGGTAATTCCATTTTTGTGTTTGGTTTTTATTCTAAGGAAGATTATGTTTCTGCTTTGGAAATAGGGTCTTTCTATATTGCAAGTAAACTGTTTGTTATTAGGTCTTGGCATAGAACTTTGGAGAAGGAGTTGGAAGAATTGAAAACCATCCCTCTTTGGATGAATTTGAGGAAGGTGTCATTGTATACGTGGGGAGTGTTAGAACATGGCTCGGTCAACCTCACTAAGTGTTGGTATGTCAAGCTTAGTTGTCAACTTTAGTGATCAAAACTCGACCGCTAAACAACACACAATTAGGCGAAGTCATGTGAGAGTTAGCTTTAGGTTGTGGAAGATTTTGGTAGGATTTAGAATCACTGGTTGAAGAGTTGAAGAAAGACTGAAGATCAAACGAAGACATCCGGCTTCATCATTCAACAGGTTAGTGAATCTAAATAACGCGATTCCATTATCTTTTACACTTGTGCTATAAAAGACATAAACATAACTCTCAGCTTGAGCTTTACATTATGAATTGATCACTTGTGATCAGTGTGTCTTATGATAACTCCGCTTTACCACTTGTGGTATTACTGTTGTAGTTATGACGTTCCAATATTGCTTAGAGCTTTCTTTTCTTCTCCGTCTCTCAGTTAATATAAAGGTTTTTCCTAAAACCTTTTCGAGTTGGATATATCAATGTGATGTTATCTCGGTAGTACTACGAGATTTGATCCATCACAATATATGAACATCTTGTATGCCATATCTCACTTCTGGATTCCGAAACCATATTTGTGTATCTCAACTTATGAATTTTCAATGTTCGAAACCTCAATGTAGGTTTTGTTAAAACTAATGTTGATTTCAAAACCATAATCTGGTTTTCGCATTCATAAGTTATTGGTCCGAAACTTAAATATTGTGACCAATGAGACATAACAGATTCGTAACTATGTTTATGTGACTGACAGTGACTTGAGAATCAAGGCCAATGTGTCTTGACCATGTGAGATCTAAAAGGTCGAAAAGACCCTGGGGTTTCCTAAAGGTTTATGTCAACCGGGAAATATATTCCTGTTCGTCGAGGCTAAAAAGGTGTGATGCTGAAACGGTTCTCGACCACATGGACTCTCAAGGACATTTGTGAAGAATTTAATATGTGTTTCTTGTTTCGAAACCTTAACCAAGGTTTTGTTAAACAAAATCTAGATTTGGGAACCTTAATATGGTTCTGGTCATATAATGAACTTTAGGTTCCGAAACCTTAATTTGGTTTCTGCCAAAACAGATGTACGTTTTGAAACCTTAATATGGTTGACTCAGAATGCGTATCTTCGAAGTTCAAACTCTATCTTTTTCATTTGTGCTTCAACGAATATGAGTTTGATATTCTCGGTTTGAAGTTTGAATTCGTTCATCTTCAATGTACAACTAAGTGGGATTGAGTCATCATCTGAAATATGGTTAGTCGCTCTAGTTAGTAGACACATGATTTCGGATCAATACTGTACGTGATTAAATCTTCGTATGATTTACTACTCAATCAAATATTCATTTGATTATTCATTTGATGTTTTGATTTGAATTCTCGGATATCATTAACGTGACATCTATATTGGAATCAAGAATTCATGATATTTAACATTTTGCTAGTTACTCGTGGAATCTCGCACCGTACTTCCAATGGTATATCTATTTGCGTGATTCGGAATGTCTAAACCTATGTGTTCACTTAAGCTTAACACACAAGGCTTTGTTCACGTTTGTTATGATACGTTTATGCGGAACGTTGAACCACGTTGGACCAGATCCCACTTCCACCTAGGTTCGTCTGGTTAGCCCAGCAATACTAAGGAAGTAATGTCAACATTATTAAAGCTGGTGACGACATTTGGAAGTAATAATATCTAAGGAGATTTTCGAAACTAAGTACACGTTTTCGAATTGAGATCTTTCCCAGGGATCATATTTGATAAGCACCATATTTCGAATTAAAAAGAAATATCCAAATATACCTTAGGATATTATTTGCTTTGATTGCTCTTGGCTAAACATGTTTCGAAAATATATTTTCTTTATGGAATATATTTTTCTTAAATGTAAAATGCTAGAGTTTAGTTCTCATTAAAAGCTATGAGACTAAATGGGGAATTTCGGAACTATTATGTAAATGTGCTTTGTGGAATTTCCGAAATTAACTTTGCCTCATTTCAAAACCTAAAGCCTTAGTCAATATAAATAGGAGTGGTAGGGGAGTACATATGCGTGACCACCTTGCTGTGGTTGGAGGCGTAGGAATACTGAGGGGAAATCTTTGTGACTAATAGTCGTATTATGGTCATATTGTCTGCACCAGCTAGTCCGAAGTCTGAGAGTAGGTGTGTTGGCGGCTTAATTCTTAAGAGTATTCAAAACTGGACTAGGTACCGGGGTTTTTCTACGAGTTTGTAGTTTCCTCGTTAACAAAAATCTTTTGTGTACTTTACTTGCTCATTATATTTGAGTCATCTTATATAATTAAAGTATCGTACTTGGTTGGTTGACATAGTCTTTCGGATTCTTGTATTGACTCCCTTGTGTGAATCAATCAGATCTGAAAGAGATCTTGTTTTTGAGTTCTTGATTACAGGAACCGGTCAAGGTTTGACTTATAGGTGGACTAAAATAAAAGATTGGTGGTGTACTCGGTACCCTCTTCTTTTCAGGGAGCAAAGGGTCTAATCAGTATTGCTAGTTGTGTGGGAGTTTCTATTATGCAAGACAAGCAAACTCTAAACAAAACTAGGACGAGTTATGCTAGGGTTTGTGTTGAGGTGGATACCAATTGTGATTTTCCTAGTTCTATTCCTGTTTACATGGATAGGGAACTAGCTTTTGAAGTGGATGAAGAGTACCCTTGGAAACCTCCAATGTTCTCTCATTGTCATACTTTTAATCACTCTACTCTTACCTGTAAGAAATTAGCTAAAAAAGCTCAGTAGGAGAGGAATAAGAAAATACAGAAAGAGAAGAGTATTCAAGCTGGCAAGTCTAAAGATGGTTGGATAGTTAAAGGGGCTAAGAGAAACAGAGATAATATTGAAAATGAAGGTGAGGGGGCTAAAATGGATACATATAGTACTATTTCTAGTATCTCTCAAATGGAAGTGGTAATGCAGACTAGTCATATGAAGGATAAGTCTGAGGGTGGTAACAAGTTGAATTCTATTTCAAGTGTCATTTAAACTACTAACATGTTTGAAGCACTAGGTGACCAGGATGTAAACATTATTCATAATGGTTATAGGAAACTTTTAGATAGTAACAAAAAAAGAATGGGTACTGGTTCTTCTAGTACTAGTAAAGATATTGGGGGTATTAGATCCCACTTTATTAATAAGAATGGGGAAGGGGATAGCAACACTCAAGGGTTGTTTCCCTAAGTCAACTGAGTTGAAGAAGTATGGCAGAGGTAAGAAGCCTAATCTTACCAAAATTCATAATGTTTAAATTAGAAGTGTGGAATATTAGAGGGTTGAATGATCCTCTAAAGCAAATAGAAGTAGGCTCTTTAATTAGGAATAAGAAGTTGTCAATAATTGGTGTTGTTGAGACCCATGTTCAACAGATTAATGCTAGTAGAATAAGGAAGAAGATTTTGCCTTCTTGGCATTTTCTCGACAATTATAAATTATAATAATGATGTTTCTGGTAGAATTTGGATTGGCTGGGATGTTACTGAAGTGAGTGTTAGTTTGATTCATTTTTCCTCACAAGTGGTGTTTGTTAAAGTTACTACAA
>JAJJMA010213519.1:0-12979 GCA_023529015.1 Papaver nudicaule | reverse complement strand
TTGGCCAAACTATTTAGTGGCGCCATGAATATGGCGCCATGGCCTTTTGGCCAGGCCAGCTAGGCCAGTCTTTGAGGTGCCATGCTATGTGGCGTTATGGCTTTGGCATCTGGCCAAGCTCAGCTTTGCGGCATCCTGTGCCTTAGTCGTGGTGTGCGTGTTTACGCTACAACCCCTTTTGAAGTCATGGCATGCTTATCCATGGTACGCTAGACCATCCTGAACTTGGGATTAGATCTGCTTAGGTCTGTTTAGGCTGGTGTATGCTTCTCAGAGAGCTCCGGACCGGCCTGGAGCTTCAATATTTCCGAGGTTTGCACCAAGACTCGTGTATTGAGTCGTATTTTAAGAGGAAATCCATGAGGATACGTCTCTGTTGATCTTTCACCGTGTACCATCAAGCGAGGTCTGGCTCTGAGCTGATCGATGGGTTTAATATGTTGGTGAGATCATTGATACTGCTCTATGACATTACCCTCCCCACCGGAGTTATAAGAGAGAGGTCATAGAGGGTTTAGCTTCATGGAATGGATTGCACCCTGAGCTATAAAGATGAGCCTGAATAGGCGATCGCCTTTAGTAAGACATGGTTTTGAGAGTGTTTTGACAATCTTGTCCCTCTCTCATTTTTTCACCATCTACACCAACTCCCCGAGGGATTGCAGAGAATCCTGGTGACCCTACCGAGGTTCGCGCCTGCCATGAAATAGACATTCAGGCAAAGGAAGGTAGCAAGGAATGCTCGGGGCAAGCTAAGCACCCAAAGATAACGGACGAAACCATAGAAAAATTCATAGCTGAGACAGAAGCGGGAATGGTAAGTGTAAAACAAGACAACAACGAAGAAGACAAATGTCCCGAGAACCGAGAACAATTTCTCGTAGCAGCAGGCAGCCTCCAGACTACGAATAAGCAACTAGGAGAGTCAAGCGAAGGCAAAAACATCCAGCAAGAACCCTTCTGGGCAGGACCATTCGTCATAGAGAAGCAGCTTGGGAACGACACTTATAGCTTGATCAACCTCGAAGGCCAGAGGTTAAAAACCCCAGTGGAGGGGAAGCACATGAAACACTTAGTCTGAGAAAGCAACTTCTTTTGTAAGCAGTACTCGATGAAAGATTTAATATATAAATATCGCACTCATTGATGCAACTACCTTCGGAATCAAACTCCAGATCCTGTCGGAGCGGGTAAAAAATCCCGCCTGACTAGGCACAATCGCAAAGGCTGTAACGCCAAAGGCAAAAAATGCCAAACAATAAACAGGCTGTAACGCCAAAGGCAAAAAACGCCAAACAATAAACAGGCTGTAACGCCAAAGGAAAAAATCGCCAAACAACAAAAAGGCTGTAACGCCAAAGGCAAAAATCGCCAAAAAACATAAAGACCTCGAATAGCAGGCACAGAGCCGATGACCATATAAATCGTAAGGGCCCTACGAGTTATACGGCACGGTCCTCTACCCACAAGACACCCCATTAGCGGTGGGTACGAAGATACACTCGTACCCACTACCGAACGGCCACGAGGACCACGCGTTCTCGAGCGCCGAGGGGACGATAAATGGGATTAACATCAACCTATAGAGGAAGATGGAACCCCGAGGCAGTTGATTAGCTTGCATTTACAAGTGAATTACACAGCCAAGGGACCTCCTCCAAACAAAAAACAGCTTTGAGGAGGGGCATAACAATAGAAAATAAGCACAATAAATTATTTATATATATAAATGCAGGGCATGGCGTGCGGCAACAAAAAATGCGTTTATAAACAAATATCTCGGATGCAGCCGAAAAAGGAAAGGTTACATTACTAAGCTAAAAGCCTTCGTTAGACGCAAAAAGAGGCGTCACCGAGAACTTCCATTTCCCTCACAAGACCTTTATCAGTTCGGACTCCATCATCTTGGGTCCGAAGCTGAGAATGATTAGACACCGAAGGATTAATTTCCACGGCATTGGCGATTTCCTCCTCACTTTCTTCGTCACTATATTCCAGAGAAGGCTTTTGAAATAAATAATGACTCTCTTTATCAAAAATAGCACATGGGACGTGGCAGTCATGCGAATCAATCTCTTCATCAGTTTCTTCCTCGCTCTCCTCTTCGCTATATGCTAAAGCTAGTTCCTGAAACAAGTAATGATTCCCCTTATCAAAGGCAATACATGAGGTCTGGCCAGCACACCACTTAATGGAATCATCATGACTTCGGGAAGTACTATCCACTGTACCAACAGTTTTTCCCCAGTATTATGCTTAGAGCTATCCTTTGAATAATCGGCACCATCTCTAGGACCCTCCTCGGGACCACGATCGGATTCGCCTAAAATATCATGAGTGCCTTCGGCAGCACCGCCAGGGTTCCCCGAATCACCACCTTTAGAATTATCATCGGCGTCATCATCGTCATCATCACCAGGACCATTCAAAAACTTTTCCAGTAAACCCCTTTTCCGAAGTTCATCCCTAGCTAAGGCTACGAATACCTCCTGAGGGAGTAAATACTTATCAATAGGGAATACAGCATCCGAGTCGCGTGCACCAATAGCGCCATAAGTAGGAGGTTCAATACCAATGGCTCTGAAAAGAGAACGACCATGCTTCTGGCAGGCCATGCTAGTAGCAAAAGCAGCAGTTAAAGCAGATCGGGAAAGAAGTTCCTCTACGGCTTGACCATGTCTTAACTGATGATGCACAAGGGCAAAACCGATCACCATGCCCCTCACGTTTGCCTGACATTCAAGACGAAATTCTCGTTCCTTGGATAGCAGTTCAGCATAATTTGCCGCTTCTTCAGAGCGACGCCTGCGTTCAAGCTCAAGATCTCGAGAAAATCTGACCGAATCAGCAGAGCGACGCTGGCGTTCTTCAGATAGCTCTTGGGTCAGTTGCTTAACCTTGCTTTCAGCCTCCAGTTTTCGTTCAGATTCATTCACCATCTGATTTGAGGCATCGTCCCTCGCCGCCTCGGCATCAGCAACCTGCTTCTTCAAATTGGCTTCGATGCCTAAAACACAAAACAAAACATGAGAATGATAGGACGACAAAACTTGCTCAAGGGTGCGAAAGGAGCAGGAAAACAGGAAAAGTAGGTTTAGCTCCCTACTCTCTTTGAACACCATATACTCAGAAACCTCGTGCTGATTAGTGAAACGAGGCACCGAGGCATTCTTCCTAATATCTTCGGAAGAAATGACTCCGCTTCTAGCTAATTCTATCCGATACTCATCAATAAGACGAGCAGAATGTTCCTTCGATGTATTCGCCAAAGCGAGCTCCCGGCATATATCATTACAACTTCTTTCCAGAAGATCATTCTTGGTAACCAAGTCATTATTGGCATTCTTCAGTGTAAACACTTGAACCTTCAAACTTCTGATATTCCCCTCTAACCTCTCAATCAGAACGCTACCAGAGGCACTGACCGACCGCTCCGAGCGAGCTGCGTCTCGTTCTTGTGTCAGTCGAGTCACATCTAATTGGAAAAAATGATTCTCTCGGGACAGCAACGCGTTTTTATTTCTAATCTCCTCGAGAAGGCGCTCGGCCTCATCCCCTCTTTTCCTCTCTTCTACAAAAAGCCTTTCGGCCTCTTGTCTTCTCACTCTATAATAATTCACATCTTCTAGAGCTCGGTCCCTTTCTTCCAATAACCTATTTCTATCATTTTGATAGCCCTCACCACCTGAGGCAATATGGGACAATTGTTGACCCTCTCGAAGTCGATCAATGGCCAATTTGGCCTCTTGAAGTTTATTCTCGAGCTCTTCCAGCTTGCCTTTCAAAAGCAAGCAAGCAAATCTGTTCTTAGCAAACGCTGCAAAAAACAGATGTACCTAAGACAACAAAAGAATAAAGGGACTTACATATCGATTGTTTTTTCGCATTAGCACTGCGAACTTTCTCCCGAGACAGTTCCTCTTGCATCCGATAAAACTCTCGCTCGTGATACTCGACCTCGCCAGCCTGATCAAAGTTGTGAGCCAAGAGACCAGAGGCATGGTAGTCGCCCTAAAAAAAAGCAGCAGAGACTAAGTAAACAGATCGCCAAAACACTTTGGTGGTATTGGCACATGGACAATAAAGGCAAAACTCACCGCCTGTAGAATAGACAAACTCTCTTCATAGGATAAGGGAGGATTGCGAAGATCATATTCGGCCCTGGGACAGTCACCTCCGAAGAGATTACTCAGCTTCTTGCAGAAATCCGGATCTAAAGGCTGCTCTACGGGATTCGAGGCATGGGCTTCAAACCGAGTTGAAACCTCGATTGTAAACTCACTAGGGTTATGATTCTCAAACAAGACCTCTTTAAACCTCTCGGCAGTATAGGATTGCCTATATCTACTAGCGTAACTCGGAGCAGGCGGAAACCTCGAACTTTGTGGAAAGCTGGCAACGAGTTCTTTCGAAGCATCCATCGTAACATACGAACCATCCTCTCGAGGAACGAGGAGGTCCACTTGGGTAACAATTTTCTCTGATGAAAGAATAGAAGGCTCACCAGTAGCACTCCTGGAAATTACCATCGCTGAGGCAGAGGCACTAAGGGCAGCTCTCGGCGTAGAGAAATTTGAAAGAACAACGTCCGAAGCGGCACTAGCTTTTGCAGTCGTAGGAACTACTATAGCCGAGGCAGAGGCACCAATGGTGGTAGTAGGCAAGGTAATCCGAGGACTCATGGCACCCACCTCTTTGATAACCACTTCAGTTGCCTTCGGTGATGATATTTCCTTACCAGCACTCGTAGTCTCCTTCGGAGGTTTTGCAGCAGCTTGGCGACGTCCAGTTTGGACTCCTTTAAGAATTGTTTGCAAAACAGATTTTTTAAGTGGCCGCGAAACCCCGAAATTTCCCCCATAGTCAATGTTCATCAGACCACGACTAAGGTTTAGGGCACCTAAAGGCTCCTGCACATAAGGATCCGTCTTCCTCAGGAAACAAACAGAGGCAAGTATGAATACTTCAGAAAAGAACGAAAAGAAAGTATTTGTTACCTGCGGCATAGTCTCCTCATTTAACCGAGGACGCTTTAGGCTGCCCGAGGGTTCCTTGGCAACACCCTTGCCCTTTCCCAAAAATGAGCGGGATAACCCTTTATCCTCGTCAGAAAAATGAATGGAGAACAAGTGTTGAGTCTCAAACTCATGACCTGCATCAAACTCGGTCCGAACGAAGAACCGGCCAGAGTCCTTCCAGCCTCGGAGTATGGGACCTTTGAGGAGTATAGGCTCCGAATACCAGTCTTCGTCCATTGAATATTTCAAGGATTCGGGGAGGATATTCTCGCTGCCTTCCACAGTTCGAAAGCTAACCCCCCAAGGAGCTAACTTGTTGTCTAGGGTTAAGAAGGGTTCGTAGTGTGTAAGGGTAGAAAATGCCTTTGCATAGTGATAGCATCCTAAGGGCTAAGGTGTATCAAAAGATCACTCAAGAGAAGTATGGAATCAACAGTGGAAGCTGTGGGCGAAGTATCCAATTCTCGGGCATAGCGGTAAGATGCGAAGTAGGAGTCGGCGGAATAAGCAGTATTAGCGGAATAAGAATAGCGTAGCGGGGGAAGGTGATAAGTAGTTGAGCATTCATTACCCGTCAGAACGGATAGATTGTCAGGTTGACTTGTTGACTCAGTGGAAACCTCGTCAGCAATCCTTATCCTTAAGAAGACTTACCCGCCAGGAAGAAAGTAGAAGAAATACTACCTCGACGACATACCCTGTCGGCGAGTAATGACAAATTAGCGTCAGAATGTAATTCGTTCGTATTAGCTGTGTAGCACTACTGTAATCCTATATAAATAGCGAGAGATGCCTCTGAGAAAGGGGTTGGACACATTTCGGATTGGTCTAGAGAGAGAAAAAGTATTCTACTTGCTCTCTATAGCCCAAGGCTGAAATTAGGGTTCTTGTTGTGAGAAAACACTTAGAAGATCAGCAAGGTAACTAAGAGTTGTAATTATGCTTATATTAGTGGAATCCTTGGATGTAGTCCTTACTTAAGGGCGAACCAAGTAAAACACCTTGTCAAGTATCTCTAACCTTACTCTCTTTTGTATTTCCTATGCTATATGCTAGATGAATGCTTAGGTATGATTGTGTGTATGTTTGTGTATGTTATTTGGGTGTACTGTGTAAGATCTAACCTTTGGGATTTTACACAGTTACATTTTGGCGCTAGAAGAGGTTTTGAACTTGTTTTTCCTTGATTTTGAGTATGATTTGAGATGTTATCATATGTTTTTTGTTTCTATAAATGGTATGATATATGAGTTTTAGAGCTCGCCGTTATGTTTTAGTAAATTTATCTTACTATTTAGAGATGTTATGCTCGCTGTGTAGAATCCCTTCATGATTTTGCTTATGTTTCGCTATATATGGTATGCTACGCAGCTTGTTATAAGGATTCTTCTGTAGAGTATTACTAAAATTAGAAAATATAGAGTATTTTTAGTATGCTATGGCGATGGATTTGGATTCTCAGTAGACATTTTTTACCATTTAAGGAAATCATGCTGTGTTAAGTGCTATTATGGTTATAGACAATGGTTGGCCGGCCTGCTTTGGCAATTTCATCACATATTTCACCTTTTTCACATGAGCAGTGGAGAAAACTAGTTATGAGGATAGAAAAATGTTATTTTTGGGTATAGGTTCCTCTCGGAAAATGCAAATATAGATATATATTTCCGGCAAAAAGCATCTTTTCCGGCGAATAGCAGAAATTGTAGATTCAGAAAGAAAATTGTATTCTAAAATCATTTCAAAAATTTTCTTAAAACAGCTGCCGTACTATCATTTCGATCTGAAAATCATAGTATCATAGGATGTTTTTACAACTATTGTCATGATTAGGTCATCATCTGCACATCACATGATTTAAAGCTGTTCTTTTTGTCTTTCATTCATCAACATTCTGAAAAGCAACCCAACTAACTTATTTGGCATTTACCCACAGTACTAACAGAGCAATACTGTCAGGAAGTGTGTTGGCTTTCTTTTACAGGCATTCGGCGAATGGGTCCTAGAGGAAGAAGCGATAAAGCCCCGGCGGGTAGGCCTCCTCGACACCCTATTCCTCCTACACCGGCGACATTCCCCAGTGGTCACAACACTAGAAGCAGGGCAATGGAACCAGCTGGCCCAGTGGATCCTAACTTGGCAAGCTCATCTCGCCGATCACCTGTCCAACGAGTGACTCGCCAGGAAGAGGTTTACATGGAGGATATTACTCGTTTCGAGAATGCAGAAAGGTCACCTGAGCCTAATCCAATGCTAAGGAGAATCAGTAGTGAAGTAGAAGCAAATGCTTGCGGCGAGCAGATTGGTGGCGGAACATTCATCATAGGAGAAACATCGAATGCAGGGGGAGCATCTCAAAATGCCATGGCAGTAGGCGCAGTGACAGCCAACGCTCAGCAGCAGTTGGTACAAGATGTCGCCGAAGAAGCACTTCATGCAGCAGAAGAAGTTCCAGCGATGGTGGCAGAAACTCCACAGGCGGCAAGCAGAAATGATGTGGCGGTAGTGCCTGGGGCTACTGTAACTCGCCCAGTGGTGATAGCAGATAATACTGGATCCACAAATACCACAGAGGCTCTGCTGAGACAAATTCTTGAGGCCAATAATAGGCAGGCGGATCAAGTGCAGAGGCAAATGCAATTGCAGATGTAAACGGTACTTCAGAGTCAAAGAGAGTTGATGGCAGCACAAAATAAAGGTCATGCATCCCACTCACACTCAACTCGCCATGCGTCCCATGCGCATTCTTCTCGCCATGAGTCCCATGCACATTCATCACGCCATGAGTCTCATACAACTCGCCGAGTTGAAAAAAGTGGAACCAGTACGTCAGGAATGTCAAATTCATCGGCGAAGTATGACGAAAGAGGCAGAAGGGTGAATGTGCCTGGAAAGGGTAACAAAGACCATAGCAGTTCTAAGCGGCAGCATAAAGTAGATAAAGAGATGAAGAAGGACCTTCGCCGACTAAAGCACAAAGTGGAAGCGTTGAGTGGATCTTCAAGGGAATCGAAGTATAGGGTTGCATTATCAGAGGCGCAAAAAACACCCTTTCATGAATGTATCACATATGGGTACGTGTCTCCCAAGTATTCTACGCCTAAATTCACTTCCACCTATGATGGAACGGGAGATCCTTCGCAACACTTAAAAGCTTATAAGCGAGATATGGCGGCTTGGGTAGGATCAGATCCCATAATGTGTATGGCCTTCCCCGCTACACTCAAAGAGGAGGCCTTAGCTTGGTTTGATGGGCTCGAAGAAGGAAAAATCAAATATTTTGAGAAGTTGGAATGCAAGTTTTTGCGTGCCTTTATTCAGAACAACAGAAGTCGGTCGGGCGTGGAAAGATTATTCAACATTAGGAGAAGGCACATGGAGGCTTACAAAAATTTTATCCAAAGATGGAGGAAGGCAAGCAGTGAAGTAGGATCAGAAGTATCAGAAAAGGAGAAGATAAGGTCATTTCTTAACGGTATGGAGACGACGGACCAACTGTACCAAAAGTTATTTTGGGACATGCCGAAGGATTTGCAGACCTTGAGGGCAATGCATGATGAATGGATGAACTATGAAGAAATCCGAGAAGAGGAGTTGCGCCTAAAGAAGGAGAGAGCGAAGCAGATTCACTCAATTAACAGTCTCTCGCCGGAAGATCAAGAAGAAATTAGGAAAGAATGGTTGAAGGCTGAACAGCGAAAATTGGTGCAGAATCCCTCTTCGGTGATAATAGTACCTGAAGCAGAAAAGCAACAACAGCAAGTTACCGCCGAACAGCATTGGAATTCGCAGAAGTGAGAGAACTACGATGGACGTGACAAGCAAGACAATCGAGGAGGAAACTATGGACGAGGAGGAAGAGATAATCGGCGAAATGGGAATGGTGAAAGAAGATACAATGGAGATAATAGAAAATTCGGCAGAGGCAACCAGCAACCCTTCCAAGACGCTACTTTACCAAAATTACGTGTCTCCTACACGGATGCATTTGGCCAAATTGAAAGTTCAAACTGCAGGGATGACATCCGCTATCCTTATAACAGAGGAAACCCAAGGGCCCCGCCGACCAATACCAATTCCTGTTGTCAATTCCATCAGTTTCATGGCCATACAACCGAGAACTGCACCGGCGTACAACAAGAAGTTCATCGATTCATCCGCTTGGGGAAATTCCAGGAATTCTTAGAATTTCCACCACCACCTCCTATCATGGTCCAGCCAATTCAAGCCATTCCAGCTCAGATTCCAAAGGTGTACAAGGTTAAGGTTGAGCGAGATTTGTTGGAATTAGACTGCTTTTCCATTGTGCATTCAAAGATTACCAGGGATGAGTTTCATGATAATGTTCTATCTCGTGTGCATAAGCGAGATAGAATGGGAAATGAGATTTGTAGTGTTGCTGTTAAGCAAGAGCCTTTGCAAGACTGGATGAAGGCATGTGTCGGGTTCTCTGCCGAAGAGGTCCCTCCAGAAGGAAGAAATCATAATAACCCCTTGGTTCTCACCATTCAGATGGAGCAATTCAGGCTGCCAAAGGTGCTTATTGACCCGGGAAGTTCCGTGGATATCCTCTTTAATACTGCCTTTGAGGCGATGAGGGCGAAAGATGATAAAATACCCTCGCCAACAGTCTCCTCTTATAACATTTATGGGTTTAATGGCATCGCTTCTAAGCCTAAAGGCGAGATTGAATTCAAAGTTAAGATTTGCGAAGATTATTTCTTGAAAACTACTCTTTGTATTGTGGATGTTGACTCGCCGTATGCTGCAATTCTGGGAAGACCATGGCTCCACAGTTTGAAGGGAGTACCTTCTACCTATCATCAACGTTTAAGATTTCCCACACCATTTGGAGTTGCAGAGTATGTAGGAGATTTAGCAGTGGCCAAGGCGTGTAATTCGGCGGATGTGCAAATGCGAGAAAATCGAAAAGCGAAGATTGCAGAGAAAAAGAAGCTCGGCAAGGAAGCGGTTAAAGAGCAAGAGATTCTGGACTTCATCGCCAACCCAACCACGTATGTGCATTCAGTAAATTCAGTAGAAGACTCAGCGAAGTCTGGAGATAAGAACTTATAGCAATTAAAGGAACCATCGCCGATGGGAGAACCAGAACTACATTTTACGGCGGTGGAACCCACTAAGGATGTTAATATCGGCGATGATCAAGATCCGAAGATGGTAAAAATTGGCACTCTACTAAATGAAGATGAATCGGCGGAGTTGCAAGCGCTACTCAAGGAGTATGTTGATGTCTTTGCTTGGGGGATGAATGAGATGCCAGGTATTGACCCGGCGATAGCATGTCATAAATTAGATATTGATCCAAAGATTAGGCCATTCAAGCAAAAGATAAGGAAATTGTCCCCAGCTTACAAAGAAGCAGTGGAGGCAGAGATTGACAAAATGAGGGCATCTGGTATAATAAGGCCAGTGCAATATCCACAGTGGATAGCCAACATGGTAGTAGTACCTAAGAAGAACAAGGGAGTAAGAATCTGCATCGACTTCAGCGACCTCAATAGAGCATGTCCTAAGAACAGCTTCCCGTTACCAAGTATTGATCAGACTGTTGACGCTACATCAGGTCACGAGTTGTTATCATTCATGGATGGTTATTCAGGGTATAACCAAATACCGTTGGCAGAGTAAGATCAAAAGCACACAGCTTTCTTTTCCACTAAAGGGTTGTTTTGCTACACTCGAATGCCCTTTGGGCTGAAAAATGCCGGCGCTACTTACCAAGAAATGGCGCAGAAAATGTTCGAAAAATGGATAGGGAAGACGATGGAAGTATACGTCGATGACATGCTTGTCAAGAGCAAGAAGAAGCAGACTCATGTGGAAGACCTCATAGAAATATTCAACCACATGCGTACTACTAAGCTAAAGATTAACCCGGCGAAGTGCGTTTTTGGTGTAACTTCAGGGAAGTTCTTGGGATATGTCGTCACCAAGAAGGGAGTAGAAGCTGATCAAGCCAAGATTAAGGCAATTATAGAGATGCCCTCGCCGGTAACAGTAAAAGATGTTATGCGGCTCAATGGGACTTTGGCGTCTCTTAACAGATTCATCTCCAGATTCTCTGACAAGTGCAAACTATTTTTCCAGACATTGAAGAAAGGAGAAAAGTTCAACTGGACCGAGGCACATGAAGCTGCATTTCAGGGCATTAAAAAGTACCTCGCCACTCTCCCAGCAATTCAGCCACCTGAGCATGGCGAAGAACTGAGAGTATATCTCGCCGCGACACCTTTTGCCATAAGTGCAGTGCTTGTAAGAACCAAAGGCGGAGAAACACCTATATATTATATCAGTAGAACGTTGCAAGGGGCAGAGAAGAATTATACCAAAATAGAGCAGCTGATTCTGGCTTTGGTCTTCGCATCTCAACGACTACGTCCATATTTTCGCGCCCATCCCATTGTGGTCCTTACCAAAACTCCAATAGAATCTATCTTGCACAGCTCTCAGCGAGTGGGACGCATTGCCAAGTGGAATCAACAAATTGAACAGTTCGGCGTCCAGTATGAGATACGTACAGCTCAGCGGTCCCAAGTCATTGCAGACTTCCTCTGACGAAGAAGAAGAGATAGAGGAAATCCCATCATCCTTGGATGAGCGAGAACATGAAGTATCAGATTTATTGAAGTGCAGTCCTGATGGATGGGAGGTTTATGTAGATGGTTCATCAAATAAAGAAGGAAATGGAATTGGAATCGTCCTCATCTCGCCAAAAGGAGCAAGGATAGTACACTCGCTAAGGCTAGAATTCCCGGCGACTAATAATGAGGCAGAATATGAAGCAGTCATCCATGCCATGTGAATACTCATTGAAATAAAAATTAACAATGTCAGATTGACAAGCGACTCTCAGCTGGTGATTCGACAAATATCTGGACGATACCAGACAGCAGACCCGTCTATGCAGAAGTACCTAAAACTTGCTAGGGAGTACGCCCAGAGGATCACAGGTATCAAGTTTCGCCACATCTGCAGAAAAGATAACAGGCACGCCGATGCACTGGCGTTTATCTCCTCAATGATGACAAATCCGGAGGTTCCTTCAATAGCTATTGAGAGAGTGATGCAGCCATCGGTAGCAGCGCCAAGGCAAAGAGAAGTATTGACAACAAACACTGAAGAGTCAGCAGAAACATATTGGAGATCGCCAATACGGTATTACTTGGACCGCCTAACCTTACCAGGAAACCAAATTTTAGCTCACCAGGTCATCAGTCGTTCGGCGAACTATGAACTCCGAGATGGAATCCTATATCGCCGATCTTTCTCTGGACCCCTGCTGCGATGCGTATCAAGGGAAGAAGGCAATGAATTATTAAAAGAAATCCATGAAGGAGACTGCGGAAATCATGGTGGCCAAAGAGCTTTAGCCTTGAAGGTCAGAATGCAGGGATACTACTGGCCTTGGATGAATAAAGATGCAAAAGAATATGTTCAGCGATGCAAACCATGCCAGCTGTATGGAAGAAGAATTAAGGCGCCGGCAACATCTTTAAATTCAGTGCTCAGCCCTTGGCCTTTCGCCAAGTGGGGCATTGATATTATTGAACCGCTAACTACAGGCTCCGGACAACGGAAATACATCATTGTGGCGACAGATTATTTCACCAAGTGGTGTGAAGCCAAGGCCATTAGGAAGAAAACAGGACAAGAAGTATTCACATTCATTTGGGAAAACATATTCTGCAGATTCGGTGTGCCGGCGGAGATATGTACAGACAATGGAAAAGAGTTAGTCGGCGATAACATAAGAAAGCTGCTCGCCCACTACAACGTCAAGTTAGGAAAATCAACTCCCTTGTACCCTCAGAGTAACGGACAGGCAGAAGCCACCAATAAGACTATTGGAATGGACTGAAGAAAAGACTGGAGAAGCATAAAAAAGCATGGTGTGAGCATTTGCACAATGTCTTGTGGTCATATAGAACTACGGTTCGAGA
>JAJJMA010213495.1:0-16200 GCA_023529015.1 Papaver nudicaule | reverse complement strand
TTCCTTCAGTCTTTCTTCTCTTCTTCACTGCTCTTAAACCCTAACTGTTGCTGCTCCGCCTGAAACCACCTTTTTCCGCCTCTTTTCAGCTTCATACAAGTGTGAAACTTCTTCAAAATCACTGCTTTGTCCTTTCCATCATTCAGATTCGCTTTCCATCCATCTCCCTTTTATTCCGGCATCTTTTGCCTCTGCAACTTCCGTTTTCCGATCAATCTTCATCTTTTCCGGCTATCTAATGGCTTCAACTGATTCTTCCTTTGATCCTGACTCATCTTCTCAGCAACAAGGGTCCAATCATGAGGATGCTGACTCCTCCTCAAGCTCTCAGAATCAAGATCCTGAGGACGAAGAATCTTCAGATCTCAGCGCTAAACCATCTTGGGGTGATGACTGGGAAGGGTATTGCACTCCATCACATGCCATTATTCCATTACTTAAGATCTCGCCTTTAGACGGCGTCACTATGTGCTCTGACCCATTACTCCTGAAACATATCCGCCAGGAAGGCCAAGATGAGAATCACTTAGTTATATTTATGGGCCAGATCAGAGCTGGGTACCAGTTTCCTCTTTATGATCCTGCCAATCCTCTTCTTCTTCAGCTGCTGATGCATATAAACAAGCATCCCGCCCAACTTTCTGGTAATTCCATTTGTATATTGTATGAATGGGTTGCCCGTAGTAAAGGCCACACCCTTTATCCTAAAGTTACTAGGGATCCTGCCTTTGTCAACAAAGAACTGTATACTGTTGAGAATTTCTTAGCTCAATATCAAGTGAAGCCCAGCCTCAGAGCCGGCGAACCATGGTTATACCGTCTTGAATCAAGAAGAGGTTTTGATAATGATAAGAAGTTTCTAAGGGATGTTGACAAGGAAGCTTCTACTACTGAGAGACCCTCTGTCCGCCATAAATCTGAAATCATTGGGGTGATATTCCTTGCCAAGTTGAAGGTCCCTGGCTTAAAGGTTTTAAAGATGAGAATAAAACTATTCCTCGTGAGGAATTTCTCCCTGAGCATTCTGCTCTAGCCAAGCATGACTTTTGGTCTGTTCGCTGGGATGAAGAAAACCAGTATCTCAAGAAGAATGACGAGTTTGTTGTCACTGATAAAGGACATTGGTCTAAAAAGCCTGAGTTTTGCAAGCAACCTAGAAAAGGGAAAGGTACAAAGAGAAAAGGAAAAGAGGGAGACGCTGTTCAGGTAACAAACATCCTACTACTGTCTTTGAAATATATGTATATATTTGCCTCTGTTTGTTAGCTTAACAGTTGACGATGATTTTCCTTTTCACAGCCACCTTCAAAGAAATCCAAGCCAGAGAAGCCCCTTAGCGCAATAGATCGTGTTAAAGCCACCCTTGGCGCACTCCCTGGTATGCCTACTGTTGGATCCAAGAAAGATGACAACTCCAAGTCTACTTCTGCTGCTAAGAAAGATAACGGCTCTTCCAAAAGGAAAGACAGCGGGTCTTCCAAGAAAAAGGATAAAGAATCTTCCAAGAAGAAGGACGGCGAATCTTCCAAGAACAGCGAAAAGCTACCAAAGGTCAAAAAGTCAGTTGCTTCCAAGAAAAATAACCAATCCAGCAACCCGAATATCGTCAGCGATCCTATTTCTAAGGACCGGTCTGTGAAACCTGCTGATGAACATCATGTTGACAAGGTGTATGAAGAAATTCCTACAACTCCACCAATTACTACTTCAGACACTGCCACCACTGGACGAGGTACCGCTGAGATGAATGTGGATACTACTGGCGAGCATACTGTTCATATACAATCTCCTGTCCAGTCAAATAATCAGACTGAACAAATTTCTGCCTCAGCTGTTAACAATGCAGTCTCTGCTCTTCTTCAACTTCTTTCCCTGAACACGTCACCTTGCACTTCTGCTGACAATACTTCCACAGAGATTCAATTACCGCCCAACAAGTTAGTGGATTCCTTTGCTGCTTTGTTGTCTCAAGACCAAGGAGGTTCTAATACCCTCTATCTAGAATCAATGAGCAAACTGAGTGAACCTAGGTTGGCGTTGAAACCTGTTGAACTTACTACTGCTGTCTCTCAGCTGACTCCTTATGAACAATTCTGTAGCGCCGTCCTGGTACATTACTGCCTCAGTCTTACCCTTTAACTTTTCCGTTGAAAATTTCATTTCTAACTATATCTGTTTCTCTTATTCTTCAGGATTTTCAGCGCAATCTTGGTGGTATCACGTTGAATGCTCAATTGCAACAAGAACGCGACAACCTTCGCCAGGATAAAGCCAAACTAGAGCAGAGTAAAGCTCTAGTGGAAAAGGAGAAGAAGGAAGCTGATCGACTTCGGTATTACTTCAATAAGGAGAAAAAAGAACACAAAGAACTTCAAGGTTAGCCGCTTTCTTCTGTTTTCCCTAAGTATTTTATATTCTGCTGTTTTTTGTTTCCCAACCTTTAGTCCCTGTCTATTATAAGGTCGCCAGCAACATGATGACGGTCAATCGAGGCAGGTTAAGGTTGAAATGGAAAAGCTGATTAGCGCTAATGCTAATCAGCGTAACATGTTACTCGATTTTGACCGAGATGTTAGGTGGTACCGCCGAGAGTTACGCCATGTCACTGACCTTAACATAAATCTTGACCATCTTCTCAAAGTGTCTGAAGCGGATGTTGCGTGGGCAAAGAGTGAACTTGACAACGCCTCCCGCCTAGCTGAATTGGAACGTAAAGCCAAAGAAAAAGCTATTGTAGACCATATGAAGATAACCACCCAACTAAAAGATAAGGAAGCCACCATTTCACGCTTATCTTCCACGCTAGTTTGTCGTACTGCTGAAAGGGATACCGCCCGAGATGAGATTCGACGCCATAAGGATTTTGCCCAAATTCATGGAGATCGTGCTAGGCAGCTAAGTGAAGAGAATAATATCCTTAGACTCAAAATCAAACAAGCCGTTGGTCCTTGTTC
Source organism: Papaver nudicaule (assembly GCA_023529015.1). NCBI lineage: Eukaryota > Viridiplantae > Streptophyta > Magnoliopsida > Ranunculales > Papaveraceae > Papaver > Papaver nudicaule. Next base: position 13,246 of record JAJJMA010213495.1, on the reverse strand, counting down.
TGATCAAGAGGTTCTGAGTAAATTGGATGAAATAAGCGTTGCCAAAAAGGGTATTCATGAGTATGTTAACGGTCTAGAAGGTTGTAACTGTGTAAAATCCCAATGGTTAGATCTTACACAGTACACCCAAATATGATACACTCACATACACACAATCATTCCCAAAGCATACATTCATATGACAATCATAAAAGATATAAGAGAGGTAAGAGTTAGAGTTACTTGACAAGATGATTTACTTGGTTCGCCCATAATAAGGACTACATCCAAGGATTCCACTAGTATAAGTATGATTACAACATTCCATTACCTTGCTAATCTTCTATGCTTAATTCTTTGAATACGAACCCTAACTTCAGTCTTGGGCTGTAGAGAGCAAGTAGGATACTTTTCCTCTCTCCAGACCAATCCCAAATGTGTCCAACCCCTTTCTCAGTTGGGTTAATTCACTATTTATAGACCTTTTACATCGTGGTGAACAGCTAATACAAACAAAGTTAAACTGACACTATTTGTCATGACTCGCCGACACACATACCTCGGCGAGTTCATTCCGTATTTAACAAACATAGACGAGAGAATCTTCTTGGGGATTACAATGATGACGCATCCTCCACTGAGTCAATCAGTCAACCTGACAATATATCGGTTCTGACCTCTCTTAAATGCTCACCTAGATTTTACCTAACTATCACCTAACTCTGGCGATAGGTCTTTCACTCGCTGCTTCTCATATCGCTCGCTGACCCTTTACTCGCTGCTCAGGACATCTCGGCTGGACTTCATTTGTACAACATCCTATCTAGGATGCTTTTATATGGGATAGGTATTTTCTACCCTTACATTTTGCCTCTTTCATCTCCTAAGACTTCAGTCGCCGGGGATGAAACCTCCATACTCGCCGAAAATACCGCCCCACGTTCTCCACTAGCCTTTCTTCACGCCACACGTCCGCTAGCATGCATCAGTTACTCCACGTCTCTTCCATGCATAGCTTCACTTTACGACTGGTAACCGTTTTCGCCCATTACTTCCATTACTCCACTACAGCTCACAACCGTTATCGCCGGTTACTCTTCCCTAGACCCATATAAATACTCGGCTCCATATTTGCTTCCTTCTTTACGAGTTTTTTCTCAAAACCCTAATCTTTCTGCTGCTGCATTCAAAACCTTTCATCTTCTTTCTTGTTCTCACAGTCTTAGATTTTCTTTACTGCTACTTCTTCTCCTCCTCCCTTTACTTCGCAACGATTTCCTCTTCTCTTCGCGCTGATTCCTGCTTCAGATCCCTTTTTTCTTTATTTTTCGTCACCAATAACCACCATTCTTCATCTTCTCCGGCTAATCTTTCACCGGAAACCGCCAATCTTCATCTTCTCCGGCAATTTTTAAGCTGCTTTAATGGCTCCAAAACCCTCCAAGTCTAAAAGCACAGCCAGCAAAACAAAATCTACTGATCCAAAGGTGCCACACTGGAATACCGATTGGCCTGGCTATTGTGCCCATTACAAGGTTGAATATCTCAACCCCAAAATTCATTCCCTGCCTGAGACAAAGAAGGCATCTGATCTACTATCTGTCGACGATCTTCTTCGATCTGAGACAAGTAATACCTGGGCTGCTGTCGCCTTTGGTCAGCTAAAGGCTGGGCTAAAGTTTCCTCTCTACAACCCGAATAATACTTTCATCGTTGATCTTCTTGCGGTGATTAATAGAAGTCCCTTCCAACTAACGGGTAATGCTATCCGAGTGATGACTGAATGGAGCCTGCGCCGAGAGGGCAAAACAAACTATCCTGGGCTCGCCAACCTGGAAGCTCACAAACCTGAGGAGTTTACTGTGGAGAAATTTCTTGAACAATACTCTGTGGCTTCTTGCAATAGAAAAACTGATCCCTGGGCTGTTCGATTTGCCCCCAAACCTGCTACAGTCTTGCTACTCGCCGACGTGGAGATCACCAGTACTAAGGACAAACCCTCCGTTCGTCACAGCTCTGAGGGCGACTTTTCCAATCTTCCCTGTCTCGTCGACGGTCCTTGGTTACTCGGTTGGGAAGATGATGAAAAAACCAAAATTCGGGAAGCTTTTTTGCCTGAGCATTCCCAGCTCGCCAAGCATACATTCTGGAATGTAGTCTGGCCTGATGCTGATAAATATGCCAAGGGTGAGGATGGCAAATTTCTCAGGACAGAAGATAAAGGCTATGTCAAACTTTCAGCTGATGCTGTTGCTGGGGCAAAGAGAGGCCGAGAAGATACTACTGTCGCCGGTGCTTCTCAGGTAAATATATATCTATTCTTAGTAGAACTATTCCAGAGCTAGCAAAGATCCGACTGAAGATCTGGAAACAAGCACTTTGACTTAATTTATTTTAAAAATATATGCGAGTATATTTTTAAAATATATATCTATATTTGCCTCTGCTTGTTCCGAGATCTGATAGGTGTATCTTTGGAGATATTTCATTTGCAGCGTCCAAAGAAACCAAGGCCATCTCCCGCCGAGGTAGCTGAAGAACTACGTCAACTCGCTGCCAAGGGTCTGCCTCCTCCTTCAACTCCTTCTGTACCTGCCAAAGAAACCATTCCTATCCAGGAAATTCCAGAGGTCGTTGGCGACCACTCTGTCAAGGGTGGCTCCGATATACCCGTCCTCCAGCCTGCAAAGAATGATTCTTGCAATCCTCCTGGTACTGAAAACGTGGAGGACCTGAATCAAGATTCTGAGTCTTTCCCAAAGAACAATGATCATTTTGACATGGATGTGGATGTTCCGCACACATCTGGTGGCCAAGATACCTCCAAACCCTCTTCTTCAAATACTTCAGATGTTTCTGCACTTGAATCACACCTCGCCGGCTTAGCTGTTCTTGATAAGTTGCCTCGGCACCCCCTTATTCCTCAACCTGCTACAGGTCCAAATATGCTCGTCGAGGCCTTTATTCAGCTCAGTGTGGCGGATAATTGTCCAGATCAACAGTACTTCGGAGTACTGGCGCAGTATAGTCGCCCAGGGTTTGTTCATCACCCAAATTTTTACAAAGCTGCTTCTATGATCCCTTATCAGGAACACTTCCATCTTTTCAACATGGTACGCGTTTTTTTTTTTTTACCTTTGTAATACTTCAAAACTGCCATTGAGTCCTGACGCTTATACCTTGTGATTTCAGCACTTTCATCATAGCTTGAGTCTTGCCGCGGCCAATGAGGGTCTTGGTCGTGAGAATATCATCCTCCAGAATCAAATCAACCAACTGAAGCAGGATGCTGTGGTGCGCGGCCAAGAAGTTGATAGGTTAAAGAGGGAGGCCAGAGACAGAAGCCTGACAGTCACTACTCAACAGGGTAAGTTTTCTTCACATCTCTTTTTTGTTTAGTTATTTTGCTTTTTTATTTGCTTCTTTCGCCGACCCTTAGATTTCCTGCCCTCCAAGGTTGCCATTCCTCCGATGATGATAGGCTTAGGCGAGCTGAATCCGAAATCGAGAGACTTAGTAATAGCAACCTTAAGCAGTGTAGTCAGTTGTTTACTTTCATTAAGGACCTTAAATGGTGTCGCCGAGAATTGGATCAAGACGTTGATATTATAAGAAATCTTTGTGATACTTATCAAGCTACTCGCTCAGAATTAGGCCAAATGACTAACCAACGTGATGAGGCACTTCGCCGGGAGGAACTTGCCCTCGCTGCCAAGACAGAAGCCGAAACTGGTCATAAACGAGCTTCCTTTCTCTGGAAAGAGGAAAAATCTAGAGCTGATAAGTTGGCTACCCAAGTTATCAGCCTGAGCACAGAGAAAGAGACCGCCGAGTTTCAGATTCGGCGCTGGAAAGATATGGCGGAGAGGCGTGAAAATTTGACGATCGAGTTATACAAGCAATGCTCTGACCAACAGCGCCGTATAGAACGAATGTTAGGTCCGTGTGCTAACGAAAACTTTGAGTTCCATATGGCTCAGTTTACGGAAGCACGAGAGGGCATGCGAGAACATGTCCGCAACCTAGAAGGTAGCTTTTTATAGGATTTATTTATAACTTATCATGCGTACGCTTATTTTCAATTTTCTTTACCATGTCGTTCTCTTTCTTTGCCTCAGCTACCATTCAGAAGCTAAGGAATGAAGCAGACCAGAATCAAGAGGTCATTAAAGGCTGCCATGAGCTGGAGATGAAAGTCCAAGATCTCTCTGATCAGCTCAAGGAGCATGAGCTTTGCCCCAGCAAGATAGAGGAGCTGTCTGAGAAGCTCAAAGAGCATGAATCCTGTGCTGGGCAACTCGCCGAGCTGAACAAGCAACTTCTTGACCATGCCTCTTGTGCTGGCAAGATCCAAGATTTGGAGAGCGCCCGAGATGGTTTTCAGATTGAGCTCGCCGACGCCATGGAGGATGTCCAATATTGGGAGAAGCGTCACAAAGATGATGTTATCAGTGCTGCCTTCATCGGCGCTCAGGATTTTGCTTACAAATTTCTGCCTCAGTATAATGTGGAGATCCCCTCGGCCTACAAGCGTCTCACTCCAGAACAGCTCGCCATACAAGAGAAGGCTAGCATCAAAGGAAAAGAGGTGCTGCTTGTGGAGGAGAATGAAGAAGAAAATGAAGGAGAAAATGAAGAAGAAAAGGAAGAAGAGGAGGAAGAGGAGCAGTGGTCTGAGGAAGAAAGCTCAGAAGAAGAAGCTGAAAATGAAATTCCTAAGGGACAAAATCTATCCCTTATTGCTTTTACTGGAAAGGTTGGAGGGCCGACTTCAGGAACGGCGACTGTTAATGCTAGTCAACCAGTCGTCGAGCAAAGTAGTGAGGTAATTGTTATTGTCGACGAGCAAAGCACGGGAAATTTTGGCGAGCAAATGCTGCTGGAACTGTTGAGAATGTCTGTCATCCTGATGATAGTGGGACGGGCGACATAAGCGCCGATCTTCTCGGCGACCATGATCAGGACAAGCCTCCTACTCCCAAGAGTCCTTTTGCGGATCCTAGGTGTTAGAGTAAATTTACTTCTGTTTTCTAGATGTTGGGGGTAGATAGATTGTTGTTTCCTTTAGTTTTTGTATCTTTTTTGCTCTCAGTAGACTTTCCTGCAATGAACCCCTTTCCTCTGAACGTTGTTTATGTTTAATGATATCTGTTTCGCTTTCAATGCGCCATTTTCCTTTGTTATACTGGACATGTTTTCTGCTATCTTGTCTTCAAAGACTTATCCTTGCCAAAGAGTGAAACCCTGTCCCTCGCACGACCAACAATTTCTGGACCATTGAATTAACAATTTATTAGAGCAGCAGGGTAGACCCCAGCCGTAACCATTACTTGTGCCCGTCGGCGATCTAATATAAGTAGAATGGGTTGCCCTCATAGACTTCAATACACTCCGCCAGGAGTGATGCTATGGCGTAGACGGATTAACACACCAACGGAACCGCCGATGTGATGCTACAGCAAAAGGGTTCTTATTTCCTTACAAACACTTACAGATCAACAAGTAACACGACTGGTCTTACAACTAGCCTGGGTTGGACTAACCATTACGATAAGGGCATTCACTCGTTGGCAATAAACTTTCGGCATAAGAGGTTTTGGCTCTTAGTTGATTTGGGCATTATGCCTTTATTGATGGCATTTGGCCTTAGTACCTGATCAGGGTTTCGTATGGCATTTATTGCCTTGGGCATTTGTGCCTTTGCATTTGGCTTTTATAGCCTGTGACTGAGTACTTTGCCTCAGCTGCCATGCTCTTGGTGCTTTAAAATTTTATCACTGCAGTTAGACTACTCAGTGAGTGAAAGTGCAAATGACTCCATGATTTGTTAACGGGGTTCGGCGCATGATAGCAAACCTATGTCCCCGGATCTTATTCGCTGCTATTTTACACAAGCTAATAAGATTTCTTGGGTATTATGCCCGCCCAAGACTTCGGATTTTACATGATATCCCTTAAGGATAGTACTTCTTAAGGAACCTGGCGTTCCAAGGATGCTCGAGTTGCACGCCATGCTCATCAATCAGCACATACGCTCCCGGTCCAGCCATTCTTTTAACGACATAAGGGCCGTCCCACACAGGTTCCAGCTTCCTGCACCCTTCTCGTTGAGATGGAGGAACTTCTCGGAGAACCAGCTCGCCGGGTGAATATTCTCTTGGAATCACTCGCTTGTTATATTCTCTTGCTAATCGCCGATGATAATTCTCCATGTGGGTAAGGGCGATCAACCGCTGCTCTTCTAAGTCATCAAGCTTGGCTAGGATTAGATCTGTATTCAGATTCTTTTCCCACGCTTCATGCTTTGTAGTCGGTAGAATTACTTCAGATGGAAGCACTGCCTCGGCGCCGAAAGTGAGTAGGAAAGGAGATGCCCCAGTTGCTTCTCGAACTGTAGTTCTATATGACCACAAGACATTGTGCAAATGCTCACACCATGCCTTTTTGTGCTTTTCCAATCTTTTCTTCAGTCCCATTCCAATAGTCTTATTGGTGGCTTCTGCTTGGCCATTACTCTGAGGGTATAAGGGAGTTGATTTTCCCAGTTTAACACTGTAATGAGCGAGTAACTTTCTTATGTTGTCGCCGACTAGCTCTTTCCCATTATCGGTACATATCTCAGCCGGTACACCAAATCTGCAAAATATGTTCTCCCAGATGAATGTGAATACTTCCTGTCCTGTCTTCTTCCTGATAGCTTTTGCTTCACACCATTTAGTGAAATAATCCGTTGCCACAATAATATATTTCCGTTGTCCGGAACCTGTGGTTAATGGACCAATAATATCAATGCCCCACTTGGCGAAAGGCCAAGGGCTAAGCACAGAGTTTAAAGATGTTGCCGGCGCTTTAATTCTTCTTCCATACAGCTGGCATGGTTTGCATCGCTGAACATATTCCTTTGCATCTCTATTCATCCAAGGCCAGTAATATCCTTGCATTCTGACCTTCAAGGCTAAAGCTCTTTGGCCACCATGATTTCCACAGTCTCCTTCATGAATCTCCTTTAATAATCTATTACCTTCCTCTCTTGATACACATCGCAGAAGTGGTCCAGAAAATGACCGGCGATATAAGATTCCATCCCGGAGTTCATAGTTCTTCGAGCGACTGATGATCTGATGAGCCAGGATTTGATTTCCTGGCAAGGTTAAGTGGTCCAAATAGTACTGTATCGGCGATCTCCAATCCGTTTCTGCTGATTCTTCGACATTTGTCGTTAATACTTCCCATTGCCTTGGTGCTGTTACTGATGGCTGCATTACCCTTTCAATAGCTATTGAAGGAACATCTGGATCCGTCATCATTGAGGAAATGAACGCCAATGCATCGGCGTGCCTATTATCTTTTCTGCAGATGTGGCGAAACTTGATACCAGTAATCCTCTGGGCATACTCCCTAGCAAGTTTTAGGTACTTCTGCATAGATGGGTCTGCTGTCTGATATCGTCCAGATATCTGTCGAATCACCAACTGGGAATCACTTGTCAGTCTAACATTGCTAACTTTCATTTCTATGAGTATCCGCATTGCATGAATGACTGCTTCATACTCTGCCTCATTGTTAGTCGCCGGGAATTCCAATCTCAGCGAGTGTACAATCTTTGCTCCCTTCGGCGAGATAAGAACAACTCCAATTCCATTTCCTTCTTTGTTTGACGAACCATCTACATAAACCTCCCATCCATCAGGACTGCACTTCAATAAATCCGGTACTTCATGTTCTTGCTCATCCAAGGAGGATGGGATTTCTTCTATCTCTTCTTCTTCATCTATTGGGAAGTCGGCGAGGAAATCTGCTATAACCTGAGACCGCTGAGCTGTGCGTATTTCGTACTGGACGCCGAACTGCTCAATTTGTTGATTCCACTTGGCGATGCGTCCCACTCGCTGAGAACTGTGCAAGATAGATTCTATAGGAGTTTTGGTGAGGACCACAATAGGATGGGCATGAAAGTATGGGCGTAATCGCTGAGATGCGAAAACTAAAGCCAGAATCAACTGCTCTATCTTGGTATAATTCTTCTCTGCTCCTTGCAACGTTCTACTGATATAGTATATAGGTGTTTCTCCACCTTTGGTTCTTACAAGCACTGCACTTATGGCAAAAGGTGTAGCGGCGAGATATACTCTGAGTTCCTCGCCATGCTCGGGTGGTTGAATTGCTGGGAGAGTGGCGAGATACTTTTTAATGCCTTGAAATGCAGCTTCATGTGCCTCAGTCCAGTTAAACTTTTCTCCTTTCTTCAATGTTTGGAAAAACAGCTTGCACTTATCGGAGAATCTGGAGATGAATCTATTGAGAGACGCCAAAGTCCCATTGAGCCGCATAACATCTTTTACAGTGACCGGCGAGGGCATCTCTATGATGGCTTTAATCTTAGCTTGATCAGCTTCCACTCCCTTCTTGGTAACGACATATCCCAAGAACTTTCCTGACGTCACGCCGAAAACACATTTTGCTGGGTTGATTTTGAGCTTAGTAACACGCATATGGTTAAATATTTCTCTTAGATCTTCCACATGAGTTTGTTTCTTCTTACTCTTGACAAGCATGTCGTCGACATAGACTTCCATCGTCTTCCCAATCCATTTCTCAAACATTTTCTGTGCCATTTCTTGATAAGTGGCACCAGCATTCTTCAGCCCAAACGGCATTCGAGTGTAGCAAAATAACCCTTTAGTGGAAAAGAAAGCTGTATGCTTCTGGTCTTCCTCCGCCAAAGGTATTTGGTTATACCCTGAGTAACCATCCATAAATAACAGCAACTCGTGACCTGATGTAGCGTCCACAGTCTGGTCAATACTCGGCAATGGGAAACTATTCTTGGGACAAGCTCTGTTAAGGTCACTGAAGTCAATGCAAATCCTTACTCCCTTGTTCTTCTTTGGCACCACAACCATGTTGGCTATCCACTGTGGATATTGCACTGGTCTTATTATGCCAGACGCCCTCATTTTGTCAATTTCTGCCTCTACAGCCTCTTTATAAGCTGGTGCCAATTTCCTTATTCTTTGCCTGAATGGTCTGACCTTTGGATCAATGTCAAGTTTGTGACATGCTATCGCTGGATCAATCCCTGGCATCTCGTTCATGCCCCAAGCAAAGACATCCACGTATTCCTTGAGTAATGCCTGCAACTTCGCCGACTCGTCTTCGTTTAGCAGGGTACCAATTTTTACCATCTTTGGATCCTTATCATCGCCGATATTGATATCCTTCGTAGGTTCCACCGCCGTGAAATGTAGTTCTGGCTCTCCCATCGGCGATGGTTCCTTTAATTGCTATAAGGTCTTATCTCCAGACTTCGCCGAGCTTTCTACTGAATTTGCTGAATGCACATATGTGGTTGGGTTGGCGATGAAGTCCAGAATTTCTTGCTCCTTAACCGCTTCCTTGCCGAGCTTCTTTTTCTCTGCCATCTTCACCTTTCGGTTTTCTCGCATTTGCACGTCTGCTGAATTGCACGCCTTGGCCACTGATAAATCTCCAACATACTCGGCGACTCCAAACGGTGTGGGAAACCTTAGTCGTTGATGATAAGTAGATGGGACTCCTTTTAAACTGTGGAGCCATGGCCTCCCCAGAATTGCAGCATACGGCGAGTCGACATCCACAATACAGAGAGTAGTATTCAAGAAGTATTCATCACAGATTTTCACCTTTAATTCAATCTCGCCCTTAGGCTTAGATGCAATGCCATTAAACCCATAAATGTTGTAGGAAGATACTGTTGGCGAGGGTATCTTCTTGTCCTTTGCTCTCATCGCCTCAAAGGCAGTGTTAAAGAGGATATCCACAGAGCTTCCTGGATCAATAAGCACCTTTGGCAGCCTGAATCCTTCCATCTGAATCGTGAGAACCAGAGGATTATTATGATTTCTTCCTTCTGGTGGAATCTCTTGGGCAGAAAACCCAACACATGCTTTCATCCATTCCTGCAACGGCTCTTGCTTAGCGGCGACACTGCAAATCTCATTTCCCATTCTATCTCTCTTATGAACTCGAGACATAACATTATCATGAAATTCATCCCTAGTAATTTTTGAATGCACAATGGAAAAGCAATCTAACTCCAGCAAATCTCGCTCAACCTTAACCTCATATACATTTGGAGTGTGGACTGGAATGGCCTGAATTGGCTGGACCATGAGAGGAGGTGGCGGCGGTAATTCTAGGAAGTCTTGAAATTTCCCCATACGGACGAATCGATGAACTTCTTGCTGTACACCGGTACAATTCTCAGTTGTATGGCCATGAAACTGGTGGAATTGACAGAATGAATTGGTATTGGCTGGCGGAACCCTTGGGTTTCCTCTGTTGTAAGGATAGCGGATATCATCCCTACAATTTGAACTCTCAATCTGACCAAATGCATCTGTATAAGAAACACGCAACTTAGGCAAAGTAGCATCTTGGAAAGGTTGCTGGTTGCCTCTGCCAAACTTTCTGTTATCCCCATTATATCTTCTGTCTCCATTCCCATTTCGCCGATTATCTCTTCCTCCTCGTCCGTAGTTTCCTCCCCTGTTATCTTGCTTATCTCGCCCGTCCTGATTTTCTCGCTTCTGGGAATTCCAATGTTGCTCGGCGGTAACCTGCTGCTTTCCTGCCTCGGAGACTACTATCGCCGATGATGGATTCTGCGCCAACCTCTGCTGTTCTGCCTTCAACCACTCTTTCTTAATTTCTTCTTGGTCCTCCGGCGATAAGCTGTTGATCGAGTGAATTTGCTTTGCTCTTTCCTTCTTCTGCCGCAACTCCTCTTCTCTAATTTCTTCAAAACTTAACCATTCATCCTGCATCGCCCTCAAGGTCAGCAGATCCTGTGGCATGTTCCAAAATAACTTCTGGTACAACTGATCAGTAGTCTCCATAGCGCTAAGAAATGATCTTATTTTCTCCTTTTCTGAAACTTCTGATCCTACCTCGCTACTTGCTTTTCTCCATCTTGTAATAAAAACTTTATAAGTCTCCGAGGGTCTTCTCTTAACGTTGAATAATCTTTCCACACCAGGCCGGCCTCTATTATTCTGAATAAAAGCATGCAGGAATCTGCTTTCTAGCTTCTCGAAAGATTTGATTTTTCCTTCTTCCAGCCCATCAAACCAGGCTAGGGCTTCGTCCTTCAAAGTAGCAGGGAATGCCATGCACATTATCGGGTCTGATCCTACCCAAGCCGCCATATCTCGCCTATAAGCTTTTGAGTGCTGTGTAGGATCTCCCGTTCCATCATAAATGGAAGTGAACTTAGGTGTAGAATACTTAGGAGACACGAACCCATATGTAATACAATCATGAAAGGGTGTTTTCTGTGCTTCTATGAGGGCAACCTTATACCTCGATTCCCTCGAAGATCCACTCAACGCTTCCACCTTACTTTTTAGTCGGCGCAGGTCCTCCTTCATCTCCTTATTAACTTTATGTCGCCGCTTAGAGCTGCTACGATCCTTATCCTTTCCAGGCAAGTCTACCCTTCTACCTCTTTCGTCATACTTCGCCGATGAGTCTGACATTTCTGTTGAGCTGGTCCCACTCTTCTCATGTCGGCGGGATGAATGAGTATGAGAATGAGACTCATGGCGAGATGAATGAGTATGGGACCCATGGCGAGATGAATGAGTATGGCGAGTTGAATGTGAGTGGGACCCCTGACCTTTGTTCTGTGCCGCCATCAATTCTCTATGACTCTGAAGTACTGTTTCCATTTGCAATTGCATTTGCCTCTCGAACTGATTAGCCTGCCTATTGTTAGCCTCAAGAATTTGCCTCAGCAATGTTTCTGTAGTATTTGTGGATCCAGTATTATCTGCTATCACTACTGGGCGAGTTACAGTTGCTCCTGGCACTAACACTGCACCATTTCTACTGGCAGCCTGTGGGGTTTCTGCTACCACCGCTGGAACCTCCTCTATTGCATGAAGTGCTTCTCCGACGACATCCTGCACTAGCTGCTGCTGAATGTTGGCTGCCTGTGTAGTTGCGTTCTGAGCTACTCCCCCTGCATTCGATGTTTCCCCAAGGGTGAATCTTCTTCCACCAACCTGCTCACCATGAGCATTTGCTTCTATTGCGCTACTGATTCTTGTTAGCATTGGATTAGGCTCGGGCGACCTTTCAGCATTCTCAAAACGAGTGATATCCTCCATGTAAACTTCTTCTTGGCGAGTCGTTTGCTGGATAGGTGATCGGCGCGATGAGCTTGCCACATTAGGATCCACTGGTCCTGCTAGTTCCATTGCTCTGCTTCTAGTGTTGCGACCACTGGGGAGTGTTGCTGGTGTAGGAGGAATAGGGTGCCGTGGAGGCCTACCCGCCGGGGCTTTATCACTTCTTCCTCTAGGACCCATTCGCCGAGATACTGTAAAAGAAGACAAACACACTTCCTGACAGTATTGCTCTGTTAGTACTGTGGGTAAATGCCAAATAAGTTAGTTGGATTACTTTTCAGAATATTGATGAATGAAATACAAAAAGAGTAACTTTGTATCACGTGACTGGCGGATAATGACCTAAGCATGACAAAAATTGCAAAACAACCTATGTGACTATGATTTTGAAATCAAAATGATTGTACGACCAACATCTTGGAAAACAGTCTAGCAGAATTTTAAGATGAAATTTTCTTAATGAACCCGAGGTTTATACCAACTACCAGAACTAACACTTTCCTTGCCAGAAAATATATATCTATATTTGAAAATTCATAACCAAAATAGCAATTTTCTTTAGAAACCACTAATTTTCCTACTGCTCATGTGAGAAAGGTGAAATTTGTGATGCAATTGTCCCAAAAGGCCGACCAATCATTATTTATAAGCATACTAGCACTCAACACAACATGATTTCCTTAAATAGCAAAAAATGGTCATCGGGAATCCGGGTCCATCGCCATAGCATACTAAAAATACTCTAATGCTTTCTAATCTTAGCAACACTGTGCAAGAGAGCCTTTATAACGAGTTACCTATCATATCATGTATAGCAAAACAAAAGAAAAATCATGAAGAAATGTCATATGGTGGGCAGAGCATCCCAAAATAGTATGAAAATGTCATTGCAACATAACGGCGAGCTCTAGAGTTCTAATGCTATACCATATACAGAAAAACAAAGAACATACAGTAACACCTCAACTCGTACTCAGAATCAGAGAAAAACATGGATGAGCTAAAACTCATGAAGAATCAATAAGAAGTTCTATATATAGCGAGTAAAGGTAACTGAGATAGTACCGACGAGTTGTTATGCATGTAATTCATACCAT